>VZQC01006152.1:445653-584479 GCA_009823505.1 Rhizomys pruinosus | reverse complement strand
AAAAAAAAAAAAACTGCTGTAGTTGGAGATATAGCTCAGTTGGTAGGGTGCCTACCTGGTATGCAGGAAGTCATGGATCTGACCCCTGACACCACATAAACCAGGCATTTAGCATGCTTCTGCCATTCCAGCACTCAGGAGGCAGAGGCAAGAGGATCACAAGTTCAACGTCATCCTCAGCTAGATAAAGAGCTTAAGGCCACCCTTTGCTTCAAAAATAATAAAGAGGCCAAGTATGGTGGCAGAAGCCTTTAAGCTGAGCAGCTGGAGGCAGGGCCAGGAGGATCTCTGGAAATTGAGGTCAGCCTGGTCTACATAGAGAGTTCTGGGCCAGCTGGAGCTACAGGGGAACCCTGCCTCAAGAAACCAAGAAAATGAAAAGGATCAATGAGCTGGCTGTGTGGGTGATCCTTAGAAAACAGATAGCAGGGAAAACTGACTCCCACAGTGTCCTCTACTCTACAGGTACAGTGTGTACCCACATGAAATAAACAATTGAAAAAATTAAAGAAAAATTAAAGAAAATGATTTGTGTATGAAATTGTAGTGCACTTGCATTTTTTTTAATTTTTTATTAATTTTATTTATTTCTGTATGTGTATGAATGTACTGTCTGCATGCAAGTTTGTGCACCCGTGTCGTGCAATGCCGCGGAGGTCAGAAGAGGGTCTCGGATTCCCCTGGAGCTGGAGTTCTCCTGGAATTGGAGTTTCAGACGGTTCTTAGCCGCCATGTGGGTGCTGGGGATCGAACCCAGGTCCTCTGTAAGAGCAGTCAGTGCTCTTAACCGCTAGGCCATCTCTCCAGCCCCATGCACTTGCATTTTAACCACACTCTTCCACAGTAGGTATAGGTGTATAATTTTCCACTTGTAACGTCACACTGGTACTCAAAAAGTTTTGTATTTTAGAACATTTCAGGTTTCACATATTATGAATGAGCATGTGAATAAGTATTCAATGTAATTTGTTTTCAGGGAACTGCAAACTACAAAGACGATGAGATATTACTAAACACCCAAGTATGCCTAAAATGAAAATAATAATAATAACAAAGGGAAAAAAGGGATGACCATAGAAATCCTGGTCTTATACATGGCTGGTGATGATACATAACAGTAGGATCACTTTGGAAAACTATAAAGTAAAATTTTCACTCTCAAGTAATTAGATTTAGGAGAAATTAAAACATATGCCCACAAAGATACTATGATAATATGGAGAGCAGCTTTATTCATAGGAGCCAAAGACTAGAAAGAGCTCAGGCTTCCTAACAGAAGAGATGAACATGGTGGTGTGTTTATACGAAAAAGGATTCACCAATGAGGTGTACAAAACTTGATTAAATCCCTAAAATCGTAATGCTGAGATAGAAGGACACAGGAGTATGTACTGTATGATCCCATTGACAGAAAGTTCTAGAAAGGGGGCTAGAGAGTTGGCTTAGAGATTAAGAGCAATGGATGGTCTTGCAGAGGACCCAGGTTCAGTTCTCAGCACCCACATGGCAGCTAACAACCTCTTGTAACTCCAGTTCCAGAGGATCCAATGGCCTGTCCTCTTCTGGTCTCCATGGATACCGAATGACCCAGGTACACTTACATACATGCATCCAATACACTCACACTCATAAAATAAACATAAAATAAAATCAAGAAATAAAAAAAAAAAGGTTTATTGGAATTGTGGGACAAAATTTTGGAACCTTCAGGAGAAAACACAATTTCACTAAGTATATTTAAATAAATAATTGCGCCAGGCGTGGTGGCACACGCCTTTAATCCTAGCACTTGGAAGGCAGAGGCAGGTGGATCTTTGTGAGTTCAAGGCCAGCCTGGTCTACAGAGCGAGTTCCAGGCCAGCTGGGGCTACAGGGAGACCCTGTCTCAAAAAGACCAAAAAAAAAATAATAATAATAAAATAAATAAATAAATAATTGCTTAAAACTTCCCAAAGATAGGAGAGCGATGGACATTCAGAATCATGAAGCACACAAACACCCAAAACAACGACAACAAAACCAAAACCGAAAGTATCAAAGAAGTCTACAATGGAACACATTAAAATCTGCTGTCCTTAACACAAAGAGAAAATATGAAGAACTTATGAAGACAGGAGATTATACAAACTACGTGTGATGGTTACATCCTGTTGCCAATTTGCTGGGACTTAGAATCACCATTAGAAAATTCTCTGTGGGGGGCTGGAGAGATAGCCTAGCGGTTAAGAGCACCGACGCTCTTGCAGAGGACCCGGGTTCGATCCCCAGCACCCACATGGCGGCTGAGAACCGTCTGTAACTCCAATTCCAGGAGAACTCCAGTTCCAGGGGAATCCGAGACCCTCTTCTGACCTCCGCGGCATTGCACGACACGGGTGCACAGACCTGCATGCAGACAGTACATTCATACACATACAAAAATAAATAAAAATAAATAAATAATAAAAAATAAAAAAAAAGAAAATTCTCTGTGGAGGCTTAGGAGGGATTATCTAGGAAAATGTATGAAATGCGGATGCTGCATTTCATGGGCTAGGATCCCTGACTGAACAAAAATGAGAAGGTAACCTAAGAAAAGAGAAATAACATTCATAGCAAGTATAAAATGTTATATTTTATTTTGACATAAAGCAAATATTTTCACCTTTAAAAGGTCAAGATTGTAGAAAATTTTGAACACAGCATGAGAAACATTACTAATGTATAAAATAGCTCTCAGATTAGCCATGATTTTCTCAGCAACAACTTTCTGAACGAGAAGGCACAAGGGTGCTATAATCAAAATGTTTGGAGAGTGTAAAAAAAAAATCTGTGAACCAAGAGAGCTCTGCCGGTCTTCTAAAAGGAAGGAGAAAAAAAAGACTTCTACAGATGAATAAATAAATAAAAACTGAAGGAATTCATCACCATTGGACTGGCTTTCAAATACAGTTGGCCAGGTGTAGTGGCGCAGGAGGCAGAGGCAGGCAGATCTCTGTGAGTTCAAGGCTAGCCTGGTCTACATAGTGAGCTCCAGGCCAACTGGAACTACAGGGAGACCCTGTCTCAAAAATACCAAAAAACCCCATATCCCTCGCAAACCAAACCAAACAAAAACAAAAACACATGTTAATATGAAAGAATATTAATAATAGCATAGAGGGCTGGAGAGATAGCTAGTGGTTAAGAGCACCGACTGCTCTTGCAGGAGACCCGGGTTCGATCCCCAGCACCCACATGGCGGCTGAGAACCGTCTGTAACTCCAATTCCAGGAGAACTCTAGTTCCAGGGGAATCTGAGACCCTCTTCTGACCTCCGCGGCATTGCACAACATGGGTGCACAAACCTACATGCAGACAGTACATTCATACACATACAAAAATAAGTAAAATAAAAAAAAAATAACAGCATAGAATCAGAGAAACTACAGCACTCCCTGCTAGACTTTGAAACAAAACAAATATACAATGTTTTAATGGTACAACATAAGTCACTATTTTCCATTTATTTATTTATTTTTTTTTTTATGTGTATGAATGTACTGTCTGCATGTAGGTCTGTGCACCCGTGTCGTGCAATGCCGCAGAAGTCAGAAGAGGGCATCGGATTCCCCTGGAACTGGAGTTAGAGATTCTTAGCTGCCATGTGGGTGCTGGGAATCGAACCCAGGTCCCCTGCAAGAGCAGTCGGCACTCTTAACGCTAGGCCATTTCTCCAGCCCCAAGAAACCTTTTCTTAAAGTTCAAGAAAGGCAAGACAAATGCATCACTACAGAGTAGAACAGCAGTTACTTCAGGAAGTGAGAGAAGAGAAAGCCTAGGAAGGAAGATGATTATTTATCTATTAGTATACTAAAGAAGTAAAAAGTTTACCACAGGAGTACTCTGAAATCTCCCGTGAAGAAAGAACACTTACCTGTGAGATGGAGCCTCCCATTATAAAGGACGGTTTTTCTGAAGCCACTGTGGTTTTAGATGATGGGATGAGAGGAGGAGGTGGCCTGGTTGGTCTAGTTGTTGAAAGCCGAACCCCTTCAGGAAGGTTAGTTATCACCTGATGTGGAGCAGGTTGAAGGACTTTTAAAGGGAAAAAATGATTTAAAATAGTCAGTTTCCTGGTGTGCTATAGGCTGTCTTTCTCAGTTAGTCCTAAATCTATCACAAATAAATTACAAATATCAGATGAAGCTAAGGATGAGGATTTCTATTTTTTTGTTTTTTTCTTTCTTTTCTTTTCCTTTTTGAGGATTTCTATTTTTTTAATTCTGTCACTAAACATACTCAAATACCGAATGGTGTTTATGAGGTAATAAGCATTCCCTTTCTTTTAAACCAGAGCATTCAAGCTCATTTTCCTAGCAACTATTTCTGTTCAACAGAGGCAGCATCATTCTGCAGGAACTGTCTCCATCACCCTCTCACCCTCACAGTGCAATAAGAATACGGAGTTTCTGTGAACAGAGGCTGGTGTTACTTCACACAGGATGGAGACCTGTCTGATAATCTGGCAAATTGCCTCTGTCCCCCCATAATCTGAGAAATATTCACTGATTCTGGCTTTCACAGCACACTTGAATTTCTGAGGGAAAAAAGTCTCAAGAACTTTATGAAGTAGTTGTACTGTTGAAAGAAAAGCCCATCACAATATGTATTAACACGATTTCCCAGTGGCCCAGTGAATCTAAACAAAACTGACAATGGAATGCAGAGAAACAAAGTTATTTTGAGACAGCAAAGATATGTCCTAGAAGACATGTCATTCATGAGAGTAAAACACCTACGTGGAATATGTGTGGGTGGATGGCCGGCAGCCACTGTGTGGAAAGGCAATATTTACCTGGAGGGACACTATAGCGGGCTGCACTCCTATCAGGCGGTGAGGCCGACCTTGCTGCGGTACTGTGCATCTGGGCTTCCTGCTCTAGAGCACGTTTGACCTCAGCATAAGGCACATAGGCGACTGATTTTCCTATGAAAGTTAAAGTTATCAAAGTAAGGGAAAAACCCCAGATTAAGGCAGTCAGTGTGACAGGACCAAGCCCGCACCATCCAGGGCAGATCCATCTATAAGCCAATAACAAGGTCTAAATAGCACCCGCAGAGATGCTAAGAAATCCTATTAAATCTAACTACGCTATATGTATCCAACATTATGTGGCCTAATAAAACCCTCAGAAATTCAATGACAATTTTACCTTTAAAGGACAAAAATTCTTAAGGAAAATCAAGTGTTTTTAACATGCAATACAATCACAACAGACAAATATTAACTTACTGTGTCTGTGAATTCAAGTCTGACCTGAATTACAGGTCAGTTCTGAGGAGTCAATTCATATAATTAGCTTACTGATGTTAACTACTAATGCTCAGAAAAGAAAAAAATGAAAGAAGCCTTTAAAACAAATGGAGCCAGCACACGCCTTTAATCCCAGCACCTGGGATCTCTGTGAGTTCAAGGCCAGCCTGGTCTACATATGGAGCTCCAGGCCAGCTGAGACTAAAGGGAGAGCCTGTCTCAAAAAGACAAAGAGAGAGAGAGAGAGAGAGAAACCTAATAAAAAATTCCATAAAATATAAAATTAGGAATAGAAATGCAACAATACTAATAAAAAATACTGGACAAGAAACTCATCTCCACAGTATTTTTATGGGATGCCAAAAATGCGGCTACACTATTGCTTTAAAATATATAGGGGGCGGGGCTGGAGAGATGGCCTAGCGGTTAAGAGCGCCGACCGCTCTTACAGAGGACCCGGGTTCGATCCCCAGCACCCACATGGCGGCCGAGAACCGTCTGAAACTCCAACTCCAGGAGAACTCCAGTTCCAGGGGAATCTGAGACCCTCTTCTGACCTCCGCGGCATTGCACGACACGGGTGCACAGACTTGCATGCAGACAGTACATTCAAACACATACAGAAATAAATAAAAATTAATAAAAAAAAAATATATATAGGGGGCTAGCCGGGCGTGGTAGCGCACGCCTTTAATCCCAGCACTAGGGAGGCAGAGGTAGGCGGATCTCTGTGGGTTCAAGGCCAGCCTGGTCTACAGAGCGAGCTCCAGGACAGCTGGTACTAAAAGGGAGACCCTGTCTCAAAAATACCAAAAAAAAAAAAAAAAAAAAGGATATAGCTAAAACATATAGGGGGCTGAACAGACAGTTTAATTGGCAAAGTGCTTACAGAGCGCATGAGGTTTGATTCCCCAGAACCCACATTAAAAAAAAGCCAGGTGTAATAGCACAAACTTGAAATCCCAGCATGGGAGAAGCAGAAACAGGCCAATCCCTGCGGCTCACTACTAGCAAGCCAGCCCAGCATAATAACAGAGCCCAAAGACTGTGTCAAAGAACTGACTGAAATGGTGAACTTCTGCTCAAAACAGTCAACTTCCACATCGGGAATTTTGAGAAAGACTGAGAAAGACTGAGAAAAAGAAGAAAAACATGTTTGGCAGAAAGCAATAGTTAAGAGCACTGACTGCTCTTGCAGAGGACCCAGGATTGGTTCCCAGCACCCACATGGCGGCTGACTACCATCTGTAACTCTAGCTAAAGGGATCCAACACTCTTCCTGTGCTCTGTGCACTGCACAACCCAGGTGCCTGATATAAATACAGATACACAGAACAAAAATAATAAAAGATTCGATAAAAAATTCAACTCAGGTGCCTTATATAAATGATGTAGCACTGCATACAGTAAACAGAACAAAAATAATAAAAATTCAATGCCTGACTGCTTCATTATTTCCACTAATTTATAAATATGTACAAAAATCAGATTATCCTATTATTTTAAAATAATCAGCTATTTAGATGTTTCTAACCGCAGATATTTCAATCAGCACATCCAGAGCTGGGAAAACAAAATAAAACCACAAAATCAACACAAAATCAAGCTACTGTGAGTTGCATAGAACACGTCCTCCCCCACTTTTTGGTCTTTTGAGACAGAGTCTGTCTCCCTGTAGCTCCAGCTGGCCTAGAACTTGCTATGTAGACCAGGCTGGCCTTGAATTCCCAGAGATCCACCTGCCTCTGCTTCCTGAGTGCTGGGATTAAAGGCGGTGCCACATGTCAGGCAGAACATGAGCTTATTTGGGCTGGATAGATTTTGTTAAACTTGCATTAGATCTTCTAACTCTTATGTTGATATTTCTTTGCTGGAATCAATCAGTAAAGCAGGGGTCTATCGGGTAAATCATCAGTTGAGTTAGAAAATAATTATCTTATTTAGAAAGCCTTTTTACAGATGAGAAAAGCACAATTTAAAGGGGCACACCAACAATAACTGTATCAATTATCTTCAGGTGGCAATGAACATAATCAAACAGGTAGGTAAAGTTCTGCCTGATAAATAACATGAAAGTAACAATAAGGGGCTGGAAAGATCGCCTAGCGGTTAAGAGCACCGACTGCTCTTGCAGAGGACCCGGGTTCGATCCCCAGCACCCACATGGCGGCTAAGAACCGTCTGTAGCTCCAATTCCAGGAGAACTCCAGTTCCAGGGGAATCCGACACCCTCTTCTGATCTCCGCGGCATTGCACGACACGCGTGCACAGACTTGCATGCAGACAGTACACCCACACACATACAAAAATAAATAAAATTTAAAAAATTAAAAAAAAATAAATTAACAATAAAACACATCGTCCTCATTGAGGTAGAATGCACTATTGTTTATTTATGGCAGGGTTTTCTTTGGCTTGATTTTTGTTTACTTTGGCACAGAGCCTGACTCTGCAGCTCAGGCTGGCCTAGAACCCAGTCAGCCTCAAGTGCTGGAATTACAAACATCAACTACCACGATCATTTGGGGTTAGTTTATACATACTGACACTGTAGCTATTTTTAATCTATAAACTATTCTATGAAATTAAGTTTAAAACATTTTGTCAAATATTCCATATATTTGGGGAGATGGCATATTGGTTAAGAGCACTGTCTCCTTTTGCAGAGGACCCAGGTTCGATTCCTGGTCTGCACATGGTAGCTGGCAATTGTTCCTAAGTTCAGTTTTAGGGGATCTGATGACCTCTTTTGACCTCCCGGGCATTTTATGACATGCGTGCACTTACACATGTAGGCAATACATTTACACACATAAAAAAAATATATGAATGTATTTTTTTTAATCTTTTTGAGATAGGGTCTCCCTGTAGCCCCAGCTGGCCTGGAACTTGCTCTGTAGATCAGGCTGGCCTTGAACTCAACAGAGATCTGCCTGCCTCTGCCTCCGAAGTGCTGGGATTACACGCCTGTCTCAAAAAGACCAAAACAAAACAAAACAAAACAAAACCAACAACAACACTCCATATGACCAACCCCAAAAGACAGACATAAGAGCTTATTGTAAGCCGGGCGTGGTGGCACACGCCTTTAATCCTAGCACTTGGGAGGCAGAGGCAGGCGGATCTTTGTGAGTTCAAAGCCAGCCTGGTCTACAGAGTGAGTTCCAGGACAGCTGGGGCTACAGGGAGTCTGTTTCAAAAAGAAACAACAACAAAAAAATGCAAGTCAGCCAGTCTCTAAGTTGGGTGGCAAGGACTTGTGGAGATTTTTTTTTTTGTTATCCTCTTAACAGGACTGGTAATATTTTTTTTTGTATTCATTTTTAATTTATTTTCATAGGTTTTGTTAGTATAAACAAATACATTTAATCCTAGCTTTCCATTTTTATTACCCAGAAGATTTCGAATCATGTATTCCAACCTTTTTACTCCTTAAGAGTGATAAGATGCCGGGGCGTGGTGGCACCCGCCTTTAATCCTAGCACTTGGGAGGCAGAGGCAGGCGGATCTTTGTGAGTTCAAGGCCAGCCTGGTCTACAGAGTGAGTTCCAGGCAGCTGGGGCTACAGGGAGACCCTGTCTCGAAAAGACCAAAAAAAAAAAAAAAAGTAGTGGTAGATTTTTTTTTTAAGATTTTTTTTTATTTAATTGTATGAATTTTTTTTTTTTTTTTTTTCTTTTTATTTAAAAAAGATTTTTTTATTTTAAAAATTAAATATGTGATATATGTATGTAGGACTATATACACATGTGAGTGCAAGTGCACAAAGTCCAGAAGAGGGTATCTGGCCCCCTGGAGCTGGAGATAAAAGTGTTTGTAAACCACCCATGTAGGTGCTGGGAGCCCAGCTTGGGTCCTAAGACTAGTGGGTGCTACCAGCTAAGTTAGCTGATTGGTAGTGAGATGTGGGGAAGGGGTACCCTGACCAGGAACAAGAAGGTGCTTCTGGAGCTGGAAAAGTGACTTGGCAGTTAAGAGCACTTGCTATTCTTCCAGAAGACCCAGGTTCAGTTCCTAGCACTCACAAGTCGGCTAACAACCACCCGTAAGTAGTTTCAGGAGATTCTGGCCTCCATGGGAACTGCATGCACACATCTCGCTAAAACTACACACAGACAAAACACTCAAACATGTAAAAATTAACGAAGAGAAGGTGCTGCTCTGGTATGTGTGAGAGTGGCAGTAAGGATGGTGATAAGGAAAGATTCTAGAGCTCTCTGGAGGTAAAACCCTCATAATTTGGATATAGAGTGAGAAGAAGAGTTTGTGAAGGAAAAGACATGGATAAAGAAAAGTGAAATAAGGTAGGCTTGGGGTGCATGCCTTTAATATTGCAGAAACTTGGAGGCAAGAGACAAGTGGATCTCTGTGAGTTCTAGGCAACTGGGACACAAGGAGACCCGTCTCAAGACAAAACAACAAAAAAAGTGTAATATCACCTCTAAATTTCCAGTTCAAAAAATTGAGAGTAGATATAGGCTCATGTCTCTAAGATGGAGAATTCAGAGATTTTCCAAGTAGCTTATAGGGGTAGAGCAATTGCCTAGCGTGTGTGAGGCCCTGGGTCAGACTGGACTAATCACTGAGGTTTCCCTTGGAACATTTTATTAGTGAAACAACCAGTGTTTTCACCACAAATGGGATCTGCTAGGTTAAAAAAAAAAAAAAAACTGGCTAAAGCCAGTGTAATAATTTGTCACCATGACCTAGTCTTAAGAGTCATTTTTACATAGTGGAAGTGCCTGCCAAGTGTTTTAATTAAAAGCATTTCCCCACACACACCATTATCTCCACTTAGCTTGTTCATTTTGATAGGCGTCTTACTTATAGCCCTGGGTGTCCTGTCAACTCCGAGTAGTACCTACTTCTGCCTCAATTCAGAGATCTATCAGCTTCTGCCCCACTCCGGTGCCAGCTCAGCCCTAGTTTACTCTTTACTGTAATTTTCTGGTAGAACAGGTATATTAGTTAGTTTCTGTTGCTGTGACAAAACCATGGCCTAGTGCAACTTGATAAAGGAAGCATTATTAGCTGGGCTTTTGGTCCAAAGGGATGTAACAACTCCATTATGATTGGGGAGTGCATTGGTGGGCAGACGTATAGCTGGATCAGGAAGCTGATACCTCATGTCTTTAAATCATTAAATCCTTTCTTTAGATTTCTGGCCACAAATAGTAGCCTTAATTTAAAAGCAGTTTCGTTTTGGGAGGTCACAGGTGTCCTAATAGCAACTAGCAAGCCCAAGAGACATTACTAGATGAAACGGAAAGGAAAAGCAGGGAAGAGGGGGAGATCCCTTTCCTGTTGCATCAGCTTTCTGTAAATTGTTTCAATTCAGATGTTGCCAGAAAGCCTGTTGGTTTCTTGGAGTTTCTCATAAGAGCTAGTGACATTTTTGTGAGTTAAACATTTCTATAATCTGTTTATTTTGAAAACTGAAAATCAAACAAGAAATAATTAGAAGAGATTAAACCAGACACTGTACGAACTTTTTTGTCCTCATTACAGAGATTGCATAGAAGAATGAGTGTTAAAGCCTAGAGATCAGAGACAAGGATAAATTGAGAGGTAAAACACCCAAAGGAGGTAGTAAAGTTGCCAGCAGTACTGGAGAGATGGCTCGCCAGTGAAGAGCACTGGCTGCTCTTGCAGAGGACCTGGGTTCAGGTTCCTAGCACCCACATGATGGCATGTATAAGTGCACCCATGCCATGCAATGCCCATGGAGGCCAGAGGGTGTTGGATCCCTTGGAACTGAAGTTACCATGGTTGGTTGGTAGTCACCATGTGGGTGCTGGGAACAAAACCCAGGTCCTCTGCAAGGGCAGCCAGTGCTCCTAACTGCTGAGCCATCTCTAGCCTCCCAGTTTTTTGCTTTTTTTTTTTTTTTTTCCGTATGTGTATGAATGTATTGTCTGCATGCAAGTCTGTGCACCCGTGACGTGCAACGCCGCGGAGGTCAGAAGAGGGCGTCGGACCGGACTCCCCTGGAACTGGAGTTCTCCTGGAATTGGAGTTTCAGACGGTTCTCGGCCGCCATGTGGGTGCTGGGGATCGAACCCGGGTCCTCTGGAAGAGCGGTCGGCGCTCTTAACCGCTAGGCCATCGCTCCAGCCCACAAATAGACTTTTAACCTGTAATGTATCTCCTAACAGACTTTTTCATAACTGGGATGTCTAAAAAACATTTCTGAAGGCTGAAATGTAGCAGCTCAGTGTCAGGCCATTTGGGCCAGCAAGCATGAAACATGTTAAATCTGCAACAGGAGGAAGTGAGTATGTCTTAATGAGCATGTTGCCTAGGATAAGAGCTATGTTTATTTAAGGGATGGAGAGACAGCTCAGGAAGTAAAAACACTGTTGCACAAGCCTAATAACCTAAGTTCAATCCCTAGATCCCACAGAGCACAGTGCTGAACGCCTGTGTGCACGTGCATACACACATAATAATAATAATAAGTTTAAGACACCAACAAACACATAGAAATCTCAATTATAAAAGGGTTTGTTTGTCATGCAACTAATAACTCATCACTGTTGTGCTCTGTGCATGGAGGAGTCAGTAGGATCAGCCAACATACAATCCCAACTTCACAATACACATACACACACATATATATATATATCCCCTAACATGTGCACATGCGGTTCCAAGGATGTCTACTCTTGTCAATATAATGTATTACAAAATCATCTGAATCATCCATAATGATTTTAGTATTCTTTCATTCTAAGCATACTATGCTACTGTAAACATACAGTAAGTTCACTACCAACCAGAATACATTTTCTAATTCTTCTAACCATCAGACAAATATTAAAATTTAGAAATTACCCTCTTGTGTTATAGTAAGAATGTATCATGCTCCACCTAAAACAGGATCCAGAAATTCCAAGTCATCACTTGAAATAGGTGACACAACAATAACAGGCACTACCACAGCATCTATTATACTGTACATGTACTAATGTGAATTAGCACAGCATCTATTATACTGTACGTATACAAACATGTGAATTAGCACAGACTATATATAAATGCTGAGCCAAATGCCACTCATTCTTTTGTCAGTTTATTTTTTTTCTTTTGTCAGTTTATAACACCAGAATTTAAATATGTATTAGCATTTTATAGATGAGAAAACTAAAGCTATGAAAGGTTAAGTGTCTTGCCCATGGCCACAGACCTAAGACTGGCTGAAGACTAAGTCAGGGTAGTCACTATCACTATGAAAAGGTGTCTTCCACATCAGAGTTAGAATATTACAGGGTCACAGGAGACTAACTTCAATGACAGAAATTCAGTTTTTACTTTTAAAAATTCAATTAATACAAGAGATAACATGGTTTTTACATTCTTTCACCAGAAAAATGAGTTGAAAAAAGCCGCATTGACTAGAATTCTATTTAAAATGTTACCACCATGTTTTGGTAGTCACCAATATTTAATAGGATAGATGGGGTCAATTTAAGGAATTCTCTGTAGGGACAGGTATGAGACTTGAAATGAATGGCTTAGCATAGAGAGTACTACTTGAAGGTTTAGGTCTGTTTGCCTTCAAAACAGTTCTTTGTGGTGACAACTCCTTCTACCTACCTTCCCACTCCCTGTTTGGACTCTTGGAAGTGCCACATGGACTTGTAGAACTTCTACATTCCAAATCTATCTGTTCTTGCCTCTGCCGCTGTTCCTCCAAGAGTGCTGACTCATGCATGGCCTTAATGTGTCGCTGGTAAAGAGCGTAGCCACTTACAGGGGTTCCAATTGGTATATTACATGGGGCACAAGAAACCTACAGGATAAAAAAATTAAATTAAGTTAAAACACACACACACACACACACACACACACACACACACACACACACACAAAAAGCCCTACATGTGCCAGTGGTCACTGAGCAGTAACTGGTACGTGTTAAAAGTTATGCTTATTTCTTCTGACGAACTAAGAGATGGACTCACTTTTCTCTTCTGAGCTGGACTCACTTATCTTCTGACATACTAAGAGCTGGACTCATCACTTTTTAATTAAAGCATTCTTCATAAAGCTGGAGAGTTGGCTCAGATGTTAAGAGTGCTTGCTGCTTTTGTCGAGGACCTGGGTTCAGTTCCCAGCACCAACATGGTAGCTAACAACCATCCATAATTCCAGTTCCAAGAGATCCAGCACCCTCTTCTGGCCCCACAGGCACACATGCTGTCCTTACATACATGTAGGTAAAACTCATGTACATAAAGTAAAAAATTAAAGCAGTCTGAAAAATGAGTGTCAGATCAAAACATCATAAAACTGTGATAGGCCGGGCATGGTGGAGCACACCTTTAATCCCAGCCCTTGGGAGGCAGAGGCAGGCAGATCTCTGTGAGTTCAAGGCCAGCCTGGTCTACAGAGCGAGTTCTAGGCCAGCTGGGGCTACAGGGAGACCCTATCTTGAAAAGACAAAAAACAAAACAAAACAAAACAAAAAACCTGTGATAAAAGCAAACTAGAAAGTAAAGAGCATTCTTCTAATTTTACCTTTTTTTTTTCTTTTTTAATTTTACCTTTCAGTGTCCAATATGGTAATGACTCAGAAACTTTTCTATTTCCAAGAGACTTTCTACAAGTTCCACACTCATAAATCTGGCCGCCATCCTTGGGTCATCAGCATCCTCGCTTCTCAGCTTCCCTGGCCTCACTCACTCACTCACTCTTTCAAAGTACCCAGCACTTCCTGCACTTGGCAATTATGGTTTATGTTTTGGTTTGTTTGTTTGCTTTTTGAGACAACGCAGCCTGGGTGACTAGATATTAGCCCAGACTGGCATAGACTCATGGCGATCCTCTTGCCTCAGCCTGTTGAGTACTGGGGTCCCAGGCATGCACTACCATAACCAGCTTGCAATTATGTTTTCTCATTTGTTTATGGTCAAATAATTCATGAACAACAAATAGCCAGGGGAAGCCCTAGTGAGCTGACATTTTAGAATCTATTCTCTAAACACTTCCATAGATTTTTCCTTAGAGAAAAGATCTTAAAACTTGGTCATCATATGTTTTGCCTTACAAGTAAACATGACGTTTCCTCCCTGTGCCACAAATCCAAACTGGGCTGTTTTGGCCCAGCAAATCCGACATCCTATGGAGAGTCTTAAGTTTCTATCTAATTAAGAAGCTCCTGCTTGGGCTGGAGAGATGATTTAGTGGTTGAGGACACCTGCTGAAATTCCAGGGGGCCTAAGTGCAGCTCCTAGGACCCACACCAGGGGGCTCACAACTGCCTATAACTCTAGCTCCAAGGGATCTGACAACTTTTCTAGCCTCCCTATCTCAAGTGCACACATTTATCCACAGACTCACAGAGATACACATAATTAAAATAAATAAAATAGGTATTTTTAAGAAGTTCTTGCTCCTCTAAGAGACTCAAAATCCCCAGGGATAATATGATAAATGAAATATGCCATTCACAAAAAGACTTATCCTATGTAATTACATTTCTATGAGGTACTGTCATATAATAAAGACTTATCCTATGTAATTACATTTCTATGAGGTACTGTCATATAATACTTATCCTATGTAATTACATTTCTATGAGGTACTGTCATATAATAAAGACTTATCCTATGTAATTACATTTCTATGAGGCACTGTCATATAATAAAGGCTGTCCTTGTTCCTGGTCCACATCTCCTAATATTTCTGGATTGTGTACAACTATCAAGAGTGTTGATTATGCCAAGTATGGGGATATCCACTTGAAGTCTCAGAACTTGGGAGACTGCGGCAGGAGGATCATAAATTCAAGTCTAGCCTGGGCTACACATACTCCCTGGGCTCAAATTAAAAAGTGTGCTTATCCATGGGCTGAAGAGATGGCTCAGTGGTTAAGGGCACCGACTGATCTTGCAGAGGACTCGGGTTCCATTCCCAGCACCCACATGGCAGCTAAGAACTGTCTTTAACTCCAGTTCCAGGGGAATCTGACACCCTCTTCTGACCTCCGAAGCACTGCACGACATGGGTACACCTACCTACAGACAGTATACGCGTACACATAAATAATTTAAGCCTTAAACATCCAAAAGGAAAGTATAAGCAGAAATAAACAGTAAGGCCTGAGAAATTGTACTTCAGGTATAAAACCTGAAAACTTGAGATCTTGGTAAAAAGACAAAAAAGGGGCTGGAGAGATGGCCTAGCGGTTAAGAGCGCCGACCGTTCTTGCAGAGGACCCAGGTTCGATCCCCAGCACCCACATGGAGGCCAAGAGCTGTCTGAAACTCCAATTTCAGGAGAACTCCAGTTCCAGGGGAATCCGAGACCCTCTTCTGACTTCCGCGGCATTGCACGACACGGGTGCACAGACTTGCATGCAGACAGTACATTCATACACATACAGAAATAAATAAAAATTAATAAAAAAAAAAAGAATGTTTAAAAGAAAAAAAAAAAAGACAAAAAAAAATGTGTTTCTGGGCTGAGGATATAGCCCAGTTGGTAGACTACTTGCCTAGTGTGCACAAAGACTTGCTCAATTCAAAGCACTGTTCATAATCCAAGCACTCAGGAGAGAGGCAGACAGGAGAAAGTTCAAGGTCATTCTTCCATAACAAAGTGAGTTACAAGCTAGTCTGGGATATATTTCAAAATCTCTATACCATCTATCCATCTGTTCATCCATCCGTCCATCTGTCTGTCTGTCTATCCATCTGCCCAGCCAGTCAGCCACTGAGAGAGGGAGAGAGAGCATTTTATATGCCAATGGAATGACTGCTAATGTTTAGTGGCTCAGAACATCCAGGCATGATTGGAAGGCAGAATTTTGAGGTCCACCTCAAACTAAGCCCACCCAAGCTTTCCTCCAACCTCTAGGGAGCTTCATGCACTCATTGCATAATGAAACGTCCAGAAGACCTCCTAAACGGCTGGACTCAAGGGAGCTCGGGTTGTTTAATATAGGGAGGTGGTGAGAGGGTGGTGTGACCCAGAGGGCATGGAAACCCCATGCTCCTTCCCACATACCTTGCCTAATGGATCTCTTCCATTTAGGGGTTTCACACTGCAGTCCAGCTGGACAGCAGTGAGACTGACCTGGGCACCCAATACTTGATGACTGGCATATGAAATTAGGAAATAAGCCTTGTATTTCTGTCTGAAACTAACTCAGAGTTAGGAAATTGGCTTGTGTAGGGAAGAAAAAAACCCTCACGTTTTGAGTATGAGAAATATTGTGGCCAGACAGTTCACTGACATCTAAAGTAGTAAAATCCACAGAAATAGAAAGGAGAATGGTGGTTACAGGTGACATACAGTGGACGGGGCTAGGTAAAGAAGCGCTGTTTAATGAGTCCAGGGTTCCAGACTTGGAAGATGATGAAGTGCTGGAGATGTGCCTCCCAACAATGTGAATATACTGAAGAATATTGAGGGCTGGAGAGATGGCTCAGCACTTAAGAGCACTGGTTGCTCTTGCAGAAGACCTGGGTTTAATTCTCAGCACCCACATAGTGGCCAGCAATTGTTCTAACTCCAGTTCCAGGGGATTTGACATCCTCTTCTGACCTCCGTGAGTACTGTCCAACACTGGTGCACTTATATATATGCAAGCAATATATTCTTAACACATTACTGGGCCCTGAAGGAGGCTTACAGCACCTTCCATCAAGGTCCAGGGAACAGCACGGAAGAGCAGGTGTTAAAATCCGAGAGCTAGACAGGGAAAAGCACTGGGAAGCAATGTCTAAAGACATGACGTGGCCACTGCACGTATCAGCTGCTGGAGCTCTGGGTAGCTATACCAGCCTGGGCCTGTCAAAACTTCATCAATGATGGGGAGAAGGTTATGAGGCCCACCCATCCCCAAGAGATTACTGACAGTTAATGGTTAGGGGAAGGTGCTATCATTTTCTTTATTGGTATGGCCACTAAGAAGCTGCCCACACTCATGTAAGTAACCTCCCTCCAATGCTTATCCAAGTGACTTTTTTTCTTTTGGTCTTTTTGAGACAGGGTCTCCCTGTAGTCCCAGCTGTCCTGGAACTCACTCTGTAGACCAGGCTGGCCTCGAACTCACAAAGATCCGCCTGCCTCTGCCTCCTAAGTGCTAGGATTAAAGGCGTGCACCACCGTGCCCGGCCCAAGTGACTTTTTTTACTTTTATTTTTTGTCTTTTTGAGACAGGGTCTCTCTGTAGCCCCAGCTGGCCTGAAACTCACTATGTAGACCAGATGGGTCTTGAACTCACAGATATCTGCCTGCCTCTACCTCCTGAGTGCTGGGATTAAAGGCATGCACCACTATGCCCAGCAGAAGGACTTATTGAGAAGAAAGGTTTCAGTGGAAGAGGGTATGGGATTCGACATGGTAATGGCGGGTGAAAATGAACAAAATTCATTACATATGTGCATGAAATTGTCAAAAAATTTTAAAAAATTAAATACTTGGATATTTGGTTAATTTCATGTCACCTGCGAAGAGCCTAGAAACAGGAAGAAGTCTCTCAAGGTCTCTGTGTTCCAACAATGAAAACTTACCATTGGTGGGATGACAGCAGCTCGATGCTGAAGCTGTGGCAGGTCCAAAGGATTTGGTTTAATAGGGGATGAGACTAGTATCGGTCCAGCAGGGTTTAACAGGGAAGGCTTTGCATCCAGAGGAAACACTCTATAATTGGCAGTTTCAAATAAAGATAAGACTTCAAATACGAAACAACCATAATTCATTTTAGTTTAACATATACATGTATCTGTCCCACCAGCCTTTGTAAATGTGAATAGGGATGTGGCATAGCTCAGCAGTAGAGCACTCACCTAACATGACCAAGACCCTAAGTCCAAACTTAGTACTACAATCATTCAGTTCTGGAACAGCAAGTGAAAAGAAGCCTACAGTGCTGCTAATTTTTCAGATAAAGAAAAGTAGCACTGACTTACAAATGGAAATTTACTGGATTCTTACAAGGAGAGAACCAATTCTTGCAAGTTCTTCTCTTAACCTCTTACACACAACACAAACACAATAAAAAAATTTTTAACTTGGGGTTGGAGAGATGGCTTAGTGGTTAAGAGCATGGATTTCTCTTGCAGATGACCCGGGTTAGATTCCCAGCACCCACATATCTTAGGCCAGGCCTGGTGGTGCACGCCTTTAATCCCAGCATTCAGGAGGCAGAGGCAGGCGGATCTCTGTGAGTTCAAGGCCAGCAGAGCGAGCTCCAGGCCACCTGGGACTAAAGGGAGACCTGTCTCAAAAAAATAAAAAATAAAATAAAAAAAAATAAAGGTGCAGAAGAGCCCTTAGGCTCAGGGATTCGGTGCACTTGCCACTCTTCCACAGCACCTGAGTTTGGCTCCTAGACATGCTGGTCTACTCACAACTGCCTGGAACTCCAGCTCCGGGAAGTCTGATGCCCTCTTCTGGCCTCTGTGAGCACTGGCACATATATCTTATACTAACATACAGACATACATATAAGTAAAAATATATCTTTATATATTCCCACCCTGTAGCAGTTTCAGACAGAATCAAGCCGCTCTGCTCACAGGCCTCACAGCATCTGCTTCACTTGCCTCCAGTTTTGGGACCCCCAATGTATTAACTCAGGGTGTACTTCACACACACACACGCACGCACGCACACACACACTCCAGTTTTGGGACACCCAATGTATGAACTCAGGGTGTACTTCACACACACACACACACACGCACGCACGCACGCACACACTCACACACACCCCAATAGTGTTGTGTCTTATTAGGCCTGGTCATTTTTCTCAGTGGCCATTGGGGAAATATTTTAAATGTATGACTTGTTAAGAAAACAAGATCGTCTAAAAGCAAATTTACATACTGCATTAAAAAGCTGATGATACATAAAATTTAAAATGTTATTTTTGATGTTTAGAAGTGATGAAGGCTTTAGGATTTCATTCAGTAACAATCATTTTTACAGTGATTTTGTTTTAACAGAGTAGTTTCTCTTTTGGGGGAATGGTGGTGCTGGGGATCAAACCAAGAATGTGCCCTGCCAAAGGCAATACCCCCAAACACAAAGAACTCATTTTCAAGACCAAAATGTTGTGTTCACTCTTAGGATGCTTACCTTCTAAGATCGCTACCACCTTAATTTTTCTTTTTTGTATAAATATAGATACCAAACCTAATAGTACAGAACATATACAATAGTTATTTCAGATGAAAAAGGAAAAAAAAAAAAAAGGCCTTTTAAGGCAATACTGAGCCTGGAAGAGATACCTCAACAGTTAAGGAAACTTGTTGTTCTTCCAGAGGACCTGGCCCCAATTCCCAGCATCTACATGGCAGCTAACAACCATCCATAACTCCAGTTCCAAGGGATCCGACACCCTCTTCTGGTCTGTGCAGGCACTGCACTCACAATGTGCACTTTTATACATGCAGGTAAAGCACTCACACACATAAAAGACAATACTGCTTGAATCCATGTATACTTAGTCCAGTTACAGGCCTGGGTCTGCAAGATGACTAGTGGGAAAGGCACTTGCTGCCAAGCAAGACAGCCTGAGTTTGAGCTCTGGGACGTATACAGTTGAAGGAGAGAACCAATTCCTGCAGGCTGTCTCTGACCACCCCACACTTTCTGTGGCATGTGTATAGACAGACAGATAAACACACACACACACACACACACACACACACACACACACACACACACACACACAAACGCACACACTCCAAATGTGAAAAACAAAACGAAACTGGGGTCATTAAAATAAATTCTAGATTATTCTGAGATAAAAGAGAAAAAGTGATCTACACAGCTTCATTTTCTGGTGAACCAATGGTTAGACAAAATTCTCATTTTATTTAAATTTTTATTGGTGCATACTACATAAAAATCTCTTGAAGAATCATCATGGTTCTGTTTAATATCCTAAATCAAATGTGATTCAAGAGTACTGACGGACAGACTGCACTGGCTCTGGCTGAAGGACAGTGATGCCAGGACACGCAATGCAGGAAGCTGAATTCTGAACAGAGTCTGGCTTCTGAAAAGTAGCCTATCCATCTCTTTCCTTTCCTTCCTTTTCTTTTCTTTTCTTTCATTTGTTTTTGTTTGTTTTACTGAGACAGGGTTTAACTATATATCCCTGAGTGACCTAGAACTAGCTTTGCAGACCAGGCTGTTCTTGAATCCATGGAACTCTGCCTGCCTCTGCCTCTGCCTCAGGAGTGGTAAAGATTAAAGGTTTGTACCTCCACGGCTAGGATCATCTCTCTTTTTTTTTTTTTCTTTTTCTTTTTTTTTTTCATCTCTTTCTTATTAAAGGGTAAGAAAGGTTTACAAAGGGAGGGTATGATCAAATCTCTGATTTAATTTTAAATAATCTCCATTACACCTGATATTTTACATTATGTGAATAATTCAAAATTATAATTGATAGCAAAAAAAGTCAATATATTTTCTACTAACTTGTACTAAATGATGTTTCCTAAAATTTTCAGGAACTGGCTCAGTGACAGAATGCTACACTGCATATGCACTACCCTGGGTTTGGTGCCCTGAAATATAAAGAAACTTCCTATAGACAAATACTGTGGCATACTGCACATTTCTAATCCTAGTACTCAAGAGAAGGAGGTAGGACTGTGATACAGAGCCAAAGCTTGTCCAAAAAACCAAAAATAGTAATAATAAATAAAACATTTTCAAAATATTTGACATGATTCTCCTTGTAGCATTTTTTAAAAATCTACAAAACTGGGCTACACAAACTTAGCCTGGTAGCCAAACCAGCTCAGACCAACCCAGAGCAAAAGCCAAGGCCTTCACCTCCACCCTCAGCACAGCCTACTGCCAACAACCTCAGGCAACACAGTCATCTGTTGCTTTATCCAGAACGCTGTTGGCTGAGATTCTTTTGTTTCTGCTCTCAGAAGGCACATGTAACAATACAGATATAGAAAAAAATCACATAATTGTTTTGTGTTAAACACAGGAATAACATCCACTGCCCAATGTGAACACTGCAGACTATGGGAGCTTGACAGCAGCTGTGCAGGCGTTCTCTTTGTGGCTGGCACTGGTTGGTGAGTTGGCCAGCAACCAGCAGAGAGGGAATAGGAACAAGTCTTACCTCTGCCTCTCAGGATCCCCATCCACATCTTCATCAGCACTGCACGTGGCACTTGAGTCATTGTCTGACTGGGGATCGGGCCTCTGGACATTTATCTGCTCACCCACTACCAAGTCTTCGTCTCGGGCCTCTGTTCTCTCGCTGGCTCTCTCCAAGTCTCTTTCTTTGGTATCTCCCTCACCTGTAGATGCACTGTTATCTGGCACACTCGTTTCAACATCCACAGAGCTGGCTTTGGTAGTGGCTGGTGGATCTGGATCAAGAACAGAGCTAGTTTCCGCACCGCGCTCCTCACGGTCTACATCCATCGGATCTGTGGGCTCAGCAATGGTGCTGTCATTCGCTGGGGTCACCACATTTTCAGTTTCAGCTGGTTTTGTGCTTGGCACTGCTGAGGAGGGAGATGCACAGGGTGCAGGGTCAGTGGTGGACTCAGGCTCAGCCACAGGCTCGGTGTTTCCTCTCGAAGCAGCGTTTTCACTGCTGTCGTCACTGGGCTTGGCAGCTTCAACTGGTGAAGGAGAGGGAGCACTTTCTGTATCAGAACTATTTTCAGCACCTTAAAGATAATGATACAGCATAAAAATCTGATAATGAACAGGTTTCAGGTGGCGACAGAAACCATGCTTGAAAGTGATTGTTGAGGACGGATCTTACTCCTGTGAAGACTTCATTGAAGTATCTACAGCCATGGGGAAAGCTAACATTTTCTAAGAGTATGAAAGTGAAAGATCAAGAAAAAATTAAATTTATTCTTGTTTATAAGTATTTAATGAGTTTTTTTTTTTTTTGGAGGGGGGGTCTTTTTGAGACAAGGTCTCCCTAAAGCCCCAGCTGGCCTTGAACTCAGAAAAATCTGCCAGCCTCTGCGTCCCGAGTGCTGGGATTAAAGGCATGCACCACCACACTCGGCTTAATGATATTTTTTAAAAAGTAAAAGATCAAATAGTCCTGACCTCCTGAAATTTGAAGTTAAAAATCTTTAGGTGTCTAGGGGCTGGAGAGATGGCCTAGCGGTTAAGAGCACCGACCGCTCTTACAGAGGACCCGGGTTCGATCCCCAGCACCCACATGGCGGCTGAGAACCGTCTGAAACTCCAATTCCAGGAGAACTCCAGTTCCAGGGGAATCCGAGGCCCGCTTCTGACCTCCGCGGCATTGCACGACACGGGTGCACAAACCTGCATGCAGACAGTACATTCATACATATACAGAAATAAATAAAATTAATAAAAAAAAAAATTTAAAAAAAAAATCTTTAGGTGTCTAAAAAGGGTTTATTTTAAAATTTGAAAGACAAAGAAAGCTGAAACAACAAAAGTAAACAAAAATATTTCAAAAATGATAAATTCTAGTGGTATTCCTTTTTTTTTTATTTTTTTAAATTTTATTTATTTTTGTATGTGTATGAATGTACTGTCTGCATGTAGGTTTGTGCACCTGTGTCGTGCAATGCCGTAGAGGTCAGAAGAGGGTGTCGGATTCCCCTGGAACTGGAGTTCTCCTGGAACTGGAGTTACAGACCATTCTCAGTGCCATGTGGGTGCTAGGGATCGAACCTGGGTCCTCTGCAAGAGCAGTCGGTGCTCTTAACTGCTAGGCTATCTCTCCAGCCTCTCTAGTGGTATTTCTGTGAATGGTTTCTAGAATAGCAACAGTCAATAGAAATAGAATGGAAATCACATCTGTAAACTTAAATTTTTCTGGTGGCCACATAAGTAAAAAAAGAGATGGGTAAAATTAACTGCAACAATTTTTTTTTTCGTTTTTTTTTTTTTTTTTTTTTGTATTTTTGAGTCAGGGTCTCCCTTTTACTACCAGCTGTCCTGGAGCTAGCTCTGTAGACTAGGCTGGCCTTGAACTCACAGAGATCCACCCACCTTACCTGTGCTGGGATTAAAGGCATGCACTACCACACCTGGCAACAATTTATTATTTTAACAAAATAAATTCCAAAAATCATTTCAACATTACAGTCACTATAGGAAATGAGAAGCAGGACACTGCACCTTCCAAGTCTTTGGAATCTACTACATGGTCTACACTTTCAGCACATCTCAATGTGGAATGCTTACATTCCACTGATCATGTATGCCCTGCGGTTAGTGCAGCAAACAGCAATGCTCTAGAATAGGTCAACAGACCCCACCCAGTACTCGGAACCGAGCCTCGGGCCTCACAAATATTAGGATTGCACTCTACCATGAGGTATTTCACACTTTTATTAATATCTATTTTTGTTTTTGAGACAGGGTATCAGTGCACCCAAGCTAGCCTTCAGCTTGTAGTGATGCTCACAATTTCTCTTTCCCCCATTCCTTTTGTTTTTTTGTTTTGTTTTTGGCAGTTTGTGTGTTTTATTTTGGTTTGGTTTTTTGAGACAGGATCTCTGTAGCACTGACTGGCTGGCCTCAAACTACGGGTTTTCTCTTTCTCTTTTTGAGAAAAGGTCTCACCAAGTCGCCCTGGCCCTGGATGCATTTTATCCATAGCTCAGGAAAAAATGTGTG
This sequence comes from Rhizomys pruinosus, assembly GCA_009823505.1. Classification (NCBI taxonomy): domain Eukaryota; kingdom Metazoa; phylum Chordata; class Mammalia; order Rodentia; family Spalacidae; genus Rhizomys; species Rhizomys pruinosus. Next base: position 560,589 of record VZQC01006152.1, on the reverse strand, counting down.
ATGTTCATGCCTCAGCCCTTTAAGTAGCCAGGATGATTAAGGGCTTGCTTGTTATTAGAAAAAGAAAGGTTCATTTAGTTGGTGCTTTGTGAAGTATTATGCCTTGGCAATATTTCTAGTCTGTTGTAGTTTGGAAGAAGATAATTGAGAAAGTGCTTATATATAGTGTCAATTTTTCTATGGACTTTCATCTCTGTCACTGTGTAAGCAGAAATAAAGGTTAAATAAGGCTTTTTGGTTAGGGTTTTATCATTTTGTTATTTCACTGATAGCATCGATCTATTAAGACCTTAAGATGTGAAGCCGAGCGTGGTGGCGCATGCCTTTAATCCTAGCACTTGGGAGGCAGAGGCAGGCGGATCTTTGTGAGTTCAAGGCCAGCCTGGTCTACAGAGTGAGTTCCAGGACAGCTGGGACTACAGGGAGACCCTGTCTCGAAAAGACAAAAAAATAAATAAATAAATAAAGTCCTGCAAGTGGCCGAAATGTGTCTAAATTTTGTTTGGAGACATTTCATTAAAATATTTTGGGGGCTGGGGCTGGAGAGATGGCCTAGAGGTTAAGAGCACCGACTGCTCTTGCAGAGGACCGGGGTTCGATCCCCAGCACCCACATGGCAGCTGAAAACCGTCTTTAACTCCAGTTCCAGGGGAATCTGGCACCCTCTTCTGTGCTCCACGGCATTGCACGACACGGGTGCACAAACCTACATGCAGACAGTACATTCATACACATAACGAAAATAAATAAAATTAAAATTTTGGGGGCTNTTCAAGACAGGGTCTCCCTGTAGCCCCAGCTGTCCTGGAACTCACTCTGTAGACCAGGCTGGCTTTGAACTCACAAAGATCCACCTGCCTCTGCCTCCCAAGTGCTAGGATTAAAGGCGTGTGCCACCAAAGCTGTCATGTGCTTTTAATTTGTCTTTTATCTTTGAACTCTTATCTGAACTCTTGGCTCATGCATATAACCATCTTTTAGTATTTCCATTTGAATACTAAAAGTAAAAGCTACTCTTAAAAAGACAAAAAAAAAAAAAAAAGCTACACTTAAAGACATAGAACAAGAATATAAGAGTAAATGCAGATTTTAGTAGTCAAGGTTTAACTCTTTTCACACAGCTAGATGTTTTAGAATTCGCTTGTCCATCATTGGTCGCCTTTGCTCTTCCATCAACAAGAGCCTTGTCACATAATAAATGGTACCTAACATTTCTTTAGGATTAGAAGTGTCGGGGCTGGAGAGATGGCCTAGCGGTTAAGAGCACCAGCTGCTCTTGCAGGGGACCCAGGTTCGATTCCCAGCACCCACATGTTGGCTGAGAATGATCTTTAACTCCAATTCCAGGGGAATCCGACACCCTCTTCTGACATCTGCGGCACTGCAGGACATGGGTGCACAAAGCTACATGCAGACAGTACATTCATACACACAAAAAATAAATAATTTAAAAAAAAAAGGATTAGAAGTGTCAAATTATAGGTCATAAAAACTACATTTATTTTCTTTTCTATGGCATGTGGCAAATGAAGCTAAGATAAAAAGAAGTGAGGAGAGAGAGATCCCACAGATCTACCAGCAAAATCTATACAGGTAAAGCTGCATAGGATATGGCAGTATCAGTCTGCACCAGACCAAATGGACACCATCTGAGTTTCATACTTCAAGTTTGAAAAACCGTTTACAATAAAGTAACAGAAGGATCCATGGAGAGATACTTTTTTTGTTGTTCTAAAATTAAAACGTTACAATATTAGGTTCTGGCTTTACTGTGGACTGAATTGTGTTCCTTCCTCCTAAGTCCAGTACTAAAGCTGGGTCCTCTGCAGGAGCAGTCGGTGCTCTTAACCGCTAGGCTATCTCTCCAGCCCCCATTTAATATTTTTTAATGGTAGTAATTGCAGAAACCTGAACCAGTGAATAAAGGGACTGCTGGACAGATTAACTCACATCTCATAATCACAGGGACTCGTAGCAAGCAGACACACACAACTGAGCTGAGAGCACTCATGAGAGTTCACCTTATGTTTATGACCTCTGGAACTGTTTCCAGCGCCCTTCAGCCTCCTTAATGGTACACTTGGTTCAATATCATCTTCTGCCAATTGCCTCATTTTTCACAAAAACCTCATAGAGGAAAAAATTGATTCACCGTGCAAAACTAAAAGCTATTTTGAGCTTTAAAATTTTAATTTAAAAGACAACAATAATCCAGAGAAAGAAAATAAGGAAATCTAGTATTTCCAAAAAGGGAAAATAAAGAGTACAAGTGTGTATAAAATGTAAGAGGCAGGCTTCGTGGCATATGCCTTTAATCCTAGCACTCAGGAGACAGAGTCAGGCAAATCTGTGAGTTTGAGGTGAGCTTAAATTTCTACAAAGAGAGTTCTAGGCCAGCTGCAGCTACAGTGAATCTGTCTCAAAAAAAGAAAAAAACAAAAACAAAAACAAAAACAAACCAAAAAAGAGAAAAGGGGTTAGAAATTATTCATTTTTCCTTAACTAGCAAATATCAAAATTTTTACGATTTGAGGAAGTTATCATTGATTTGCTTAAAAGGATTTTATCTCTTACTTTCTTAGTTTGGTTTTTTTCTACTAGAGCTTCTAAGGTCATCAATACTTCTTATACCAAAAGATACATATGATATGGGAACTGAAAGAAAGTGAAATAAATCAACACTGAGGCAATTAAAAAAAAAAATAACGTAACTGATGGTAACAACTAAGTAAGATAATTTGGCAATGGTACACACAAAGGCTGTGTCTGAAATAAGAATGCTATTGTTGGGGCTGATGGCCTAGCGGTTAAGAGTGCCGACTGCTCTTGCAGAGGACCCGGGTTCGATCCCAAATTTGGCAATGGTACACACAAAGGCTGTGTCTGAAATAAGAATGCTATTGTTGGGGCTGGAGAGATGGCCTAGCGGTTAAGAGTGCCGACTGCTCTTGCAGAGGACCCGGGTTCGATCCCCAGCACCCACATGGTGGCTGAGAACCATCTTTAACTCCAGTTCCACGGGAATCCAACACCCTCTTCTGACCTCTGCTGCATTGCACGACACGGGTGCACAGACAGACATACAGACAGTACATTCAAGAATAAATTAAAAAAAAAGAAAAAAAAAAAAGAATGCTATTGTCAAGGTCTTCTGGTTAAGTACTTCATAAATACATACTTGCTGTTCAAATGAATAAAAAAATAAATACCTTGGGTTAGAGCCTATGTCATGAAACCACTGATCCATTATTTCCTCAATGAAGCAATTACTATATAATCAATGACTAAGTTAAAATTTCCTATTTAGGAAAACAGAAGCTATAAGCAAATCTAAGATTCTGAGATACCTTCACTATCTTCGGGGTTTTCTTCTTCGTTAGAGGCTTCAATATCTTCATCCTCCTGAGCAGAAACTGTAGAAGCAACACTTTCACATTGAGATACATCTCGCTCTTCACGAGGTTTTCGTGACGTCTAGGGAAGTACAAAAAAGTAAAATTGATTATTTATTAAATAACAAAAAGGAATAAAAAAACCTTTTCATTCCTAAAACTATCTAGAACATCAAAGACAAACTTATTAGACAGGAAACCTGCATCTTTGACAACAGTGTGGTTAACGTATATAGACAAATATTTTGGCCATCACAAACTGGCTTTTACATAAATGGATGACTTTGGCAAAACTTATCAAAAATTACCACTATAACCACCAGAAATTGACACCTATAATCTCAGCACTTTGGAGGATGAGGCAGGAAATTTCTCAAAGTTGAGGCCAGGCTGGGCTATATAGTAAGAAACTATTTCAACCTCCACTTTCTTCAGGAAGTTACATCTGGACTATTTCAGAACTGTAATTTTTTCTTTTTTTTCTTTTTTTGTCTTTTTGAAACAGAGTCTCCCCATCACCCCAGCTGTCCTGGAACTCTGTAGGCCAGGCTGGGCTTGAACTCAGAGATCCACCTGCCTCTGCCTCCCAAGTGCTAGGACTAAAGGCATGTGCCACCACGCCCAGCTCAGAACTGTAATTTCTATATTACTACTTGCTTCACATAATTTTTTAAATTAAAAATAACATATTCCTTTTATTAATTTTTAAAAATTTGATCCGCCTGCCTCTGCCTCCTGAGTGCTAGGATTAAAGGCGTGTGCCACCACGTGGGCTATATTCTTGTTTTCTAATTACGGTAACAATATACACTGAAATGCAGAAGGAAGAACATTATACTAAAAAAATTCTTATAATTCCAAAACAACTAGAAGTTCTAAATATACTGGTACAGTATCTCTTAAGTATTTTGTGTAGGTATATGTGCATTTAAACCTTCATACATATACACCTACTTTTTTTTTTTTTTAATTAAAATAGGTAAATCCCTAAACATGTCTTGGTATATATGTGGAGTGTATATATGCAGATTTTGGAGCAATATAAAATTAAAGGGAACAATAACAACAAAAAAAGACTTGTTCAGGGCTGGAGAGATGGCCTAGCGGTTAAGAGCGCCGACCTCTCTTACAGAGGACCCAGGTTCGATCCCCAGCACCCACATGGCGGCTGAGAACCGTCTGAAACTCCAATTCCAGGAGAACTCCAGTTCCAGGGGAATCCGACGCCCTCTTCTGACCTCCGCGGCATTGCACGACACGGGTGCACAAACTTGCATGCAGACAGTACATTGATACACATACAGAAATAAATAAATGCCGGGCGTGGTGGCACACGCCTTTAATCCTAGCACTTGGGAGGCAGAGGCACACGGATCTCTGTGAGTTCGAGGCCAGCCTGGTCTACAGAGTGAGTTCCAGGACAGCCAGAGCTACAGGGAGACCCTGTCTCAAAAAGACCAAAAAAAAAAAGTAGTACACAAACGGGGCTGGAGAAATGGCCTAACGGTTAAGAGCACCGACTGCTCTTGCAGAGGACCCGGGTTCGATCTCCAGCACCCACATGGCGGCTCAGAACCGTCTTTGACTCCAGTCCCAGGGGAATCTGACACCCTCTTCTGACCTCCGCAGCATTGCCCGACACGGGTGCACAAACCTACATGCAGACAGTACATTCATACACATAAAAAATAAATAAAAATTAAAAAATTTTGAAAAGTTGTATTTAAAACTTAGATCGTGCATGCAGACAGTACACTTCATACACCAAAGTAAAAAACCAAAAAAAAAAAAAAAAAAAAAAAAAAAAAAAAAAGAGCACAGTTGTTTTGCCTGTCTTCAATTCTTACTGGCAAGTGCAGCTATGCTGTGGCTGCCACTGCTTTGGCCATGAGACACAGCTTTTCGACCTTCCAATATTAACTGAAGACTCATGTCTCTCCAAGAATCCTAAAAACCTTCAGTGCCAGATGGGGACTGCTGAGACATCCACCTTGTGGACTGAGCTACTACTGGGGTTTCAGCCTCTTCAGAGTATAGACTGCCATTGTTGGACTACCCAGGCTGTATCATGGAGACCGGTACAGGAAGAGCAAGACAAGATGTGGTGCTTACTGGACCTCATTTGGTGACCATGGGAAGGGAAAACCCCAGTGTGGAGCAGAAGGGCAGAACTGATGGTGGTTTGGGCTTGCCAAGGAGGAGCCTTCAAACATGACATCTTTCAGCCTATTTTTCCTTTTCCCTTTTTATACAGTCTAGAACCTCGACCCACAGAGGGGGTCTTCCCTCTTCAGTAACGGATGGGTCTTTCCTCTTCAGTAAAACCTCTATGCAAACACCCTCAGCAGATACTCCCAGAGGTGCATCTCCTACATGATTATGTGTAAGGACAAGTGTGAGAAAGGATGCTCACTATGGCACTTGTACAGGCAAGAAGAGTAGGGGGAGGAAGAAGAGGAGAAGGGTATATATTCTACTTTTTAAAACTTAAGTTACTTATATGTTGAATATATACTTGTTATATTAAAGATTCTATAAAAAATACTGTTATGGCCAGGTGTGGTGGCACATGCCTTTAATCCCAGCTGTCCTGGAACTCGATCTGTAGACCAGGCTGGCCTTGAACTCACAGAGATCTGCCTACCTCTACCTCCCAAGTGCTAGGATTAAAGGTGTGTGCCACCACGCAGGGCCCAACACGAAGAGTTGACAATTAGGCATTTTGCAAAGTGCTCTTAAGATCTTTTAAATTTAATTTTATGTTGTTTAAAATATTTTATTTATTTATTTATTTTTGGTCTTTTTGAGACAGGGTCTCCCTGTACCCATGGAGGTCAGAAGACGGCATGCATCAGATTCTCTGGAACTGGAATTAGGGATGGTTGTTAGCCACCACGTGGGTGCTGGGAATCCAACCCAAGTCAGTGCTCTTAAGGCTGACCCATCTTTCCAGTATCCCCCACCCCCAAGATATTTTTTTAAAAAAAGATGGATTACTAATGAACAGGAGTCTTTGTGGAACTAAACAAAAATAATAATAAGCCCATTACACATTATATAGTTTATAATAACTAGTCCCCAAAACAAACACACCAACAAAACACAGTGAAAAGGGGTCATTGTGCTAGGATTCTGGAAATCTCTTTTATGACTGGTTTAACAGTAAATGGCAGAATTCTCAAATGTATTCTACATATCATTGAATCCAGGATGCAATGCTGTTTGGGTTGAATTGTTAAAAAAACAAAAGCAAAAACGAAAGCTAAAAACTGAGTTCACACAAATAGGTAGTTAGAAAAGCAAAAAGTATTTAAATAAACTTCTCAAATAATTCTGGATATTATTCTTTGATTATGTACCAAAACTCAGTAAACAATTAGTTGAAAAGGTTAGCTGAAACCTGAAATCATACCAAGATACATTTTTCTTTTCCTTTCCTTTTCTTTTCTTTATTTTTGAGACTGTCTCTGCAGCCCCAGCTGGCCTAGAACTCACTCTGTAGACCAGGCTGGCTTTGAACTCAGAGATCCGCCTGCCTCTGCCTCCAGGCGCTAGGATTAAAGGCATGCGCCACCACACCTGGCTTACATTTTCTATGCTACTACTTAAATTTCTTCATTTTTCTTGCACTGATACATTGAAAAGCACTTTTTGTGACTCAAAGAATGACGATCAATATCCACTGTGATATCTTGCATCAGTTAATTGAAAATTACTGAAGGGCTAAGCACATGTGTCAGTAATGGAACATTTTTTTTAATTTTATTATTTTTGTGTATGAATGCATTGCCTGCATGTATGTAAGTGCACCCATGTTGTGCAATGCCCACGGAGTCAGAAGAAGGCGTCAGATTCCCCTGGAACTGAAGTTATAGACAGCTGTTAGCTGCCACATGGGTGCTGGGAATTGAACCCAGGTTCTCTGCAAGAGCATTCAGCACTCTCAACCATTAAGCCATCTCTCCAGCCCCAGTAATAGAACATTTGGCTAGCATGTATGAGGGTTTCAGGTTCAACACACACACACTTGGCTAGCATGTATAAGGGTTTCAGGTTCAACACACACACACACACACGTGCGTGCAAATAAGCAGATTTTTCATATTTAAATGAATTTGGCATAATACCAAATAATCACATTTACTATTAGCACTGATCTCAGAAAAAGCATGTCTAAAATGAAATGCTAAGTTCTAGTTTGGATCTGCAATTCCAGACTTCTCCCAAGATCAGGGTCTACAGGCTTGGTCCTTAGGCTGCAATGAACTTGGGAGACAGGTACAATCTTTAAAATGCAGCGTCTATGGGGCTGGAGAGATGGCCTAGCGGTTAAGAGCTCCGAACGCTCTTGCAGAGGACCCGGGTTCGATCCCCAGCACCCACATGGCAGCCGAGAACCGTCTGAAACTCCAATTCCAGGAGAACTCCAGTTCCAGGGGAGTCCGCCGCCCTCTTCTGACCTCCACAGCATTGCAGGACACGGGTGCACAAACCTACATGCAGACAGTACATTCATAAACATTCAGAAAAAAAAAAAAAAAAAAAAAAAAAAAAAAAAAAAAGGCAGCGTCTAGTCAGAAAGTTAAGGCATTGGGCAAGTACACTTAAAAGAGATACCGATAGCCAGGCGTGGTGGCGCACGCCTTTAATCCTAGCACTTGGGAGGCAGAGGCAGGCGGATCTTTGTGAGTTCAAGGCCAGCCTGGTCTACAGAGCGAGCTCCAGGCCAGCTGGGACTAAAGGGAGACCCTGTCTCGAAAAGACCAAAAAAAAAAAAGATACCGAGACCCCAGGAACTTATTCTCTTGTTCACATGTGGTCATCAGGTGAATGGGCTTCTTCTACTACCATTCACAATGACTTGTCAGTCCAAAAGACAATGGGCCCACGGATCATAAAGTATGGACTGAAACCTCCATAACTATAAGCCGAAAAAAAAACCCCAACCTTTGCATTTTTTAATTTGATTAGGCAGGCATTTTGTTACAGTTAAGAGACAACTAACACACCTGGTACAGGAGATAATTCAAACTGCCCACCTCCTCTTGAAAGCATGGAGCATAGGGGACCAGGAATGGGAAGAAAGATCGAAGAAGGGGAGGGGACTGAGGGAGACCGTCAGCGGGGGACCAGGAATGGGAAGAAAGATCGAAGAAGGGGAAGGGGGACTGAGGGAGGCCGTCAGCAGGGGACAACCGCAATGTGCCACGGACTGCCTCTCATCTGCGGAACCCGGGTACATGTGCCATGAAAGCAGAAGGCAGATTATTTGGAAGGAGGAAAGAGATGAGGAGGGAGGTGCGGGGTGAGGAGAGGTTATATGGAGGAAGGGTGAATATGACAAAAGTATGATGATACATATATGGAAATGTCACAATAAATATCAGTTTTTACATTAGCTAAAATAATTTTTACCATGGAATTCATTTTTTTTTTAATGATAAATGCATTTCATTATTTATTTAGATGTTCAAGCTCTCACACTAAGTTTTTACAAGCTGGTGAACACTGACAAATTAATTCTCCCACAGAACTATAGCCACACCTTCCCAGACAGTATAAATATATGGTTGAACTAACATTAATATACATCACCATTTAATTGAGTACATAATAAAACAAATTATCAAGTATCCAATTATTAAGTTACATAGCTCAAAAGGCATATAAAATATTAGATGTCTGCTCAGTTTGTTAGCAGAACCCATTTTTCTTTTTTGCAAGAGAGGTTAGGGGAAGAAGGGAGAAAAATCATAATTCAAACAAAAAGTTGGAAAACTGAAAGGTATGAAAAAAAAAGCACAAGAATTTCAGAAATTTTGATTAAGAATTACTTAGCTACAATGCATTTCTATCTTTTAAAAATATTTGCTAAATTAAAGAGCATTTTCTACATGTTCTGCACAAGACAAAGGCAATATTTTACTAAAAATACTTAATAGCCCCTCCCAATCTTGTTCAGGCCCTCCCTGTTAAGCTGCACCTCTGAGTACAAACATTAAATTAACTATAAGGCTTTTTGTCTGGAGACGTTATTAAATATTATGTGCTTCTGTAACAATATAGATTTTAAAAATGGAGGTTTCCCATAACAGCACATAATACATAGAAAAACATTAAATAATCACTGTAAGACCTAGTTACAAGAAAAAAAAATCAAAGCAAACCTGATGCATACTGGTGTGAATGTGGGAGATGTAAACATAGAGTGAGCGGGCGAATAAACAGAGGCCTACAGTGTTTGAAGTGACTGAAGGATAAACCAGGGAAGGTCTAGATAAGTGTTTAATTCCCGGGATTTTGGTTTTATGACACTAAAATTAGTGGCAAGAATGCTATTAGCAGTTTTCTTTCAAATACAAGCTCATGATTTTTCTTAAAATTTCAAAATCCAGCCAGGCGTGGTGGCACATGCCTTTAATCTCAGCACTCGGGAGGCAGAAGTAGGTGGATCTCTATGGGTTCCAGGCCAGCCTGGTCTACAGAGCAAGCTCCAGGACACGTGGTACTAAAAGGGAGACCCTGTCTCAAAAATACCAAAAAAAGGGTAAAACTAAAAAGAAAATAAATAAATAGAATTTCAAAATCTGTAAAATCATAACTTGTTAATCTTACAAATCCAGGCACAGTGATAGACATCTGCAATTCCAGCACTTGGGAGGCTAAGGCAGGAGGATCACAAGTCTGAGGCCATCCTAGACTACATAGCCATTTTCAAAGCATCCTAGGTCTCAAAACCAAGCAAAAAGATACTTTCTGAAAACTGAGAGCTAGTTCAACTTGGAATTCAAACAGTTGCTAAAATGCTTTTCCATGGGGCTGGAGAGGTGGCCTAGCGGTTAAAGAGTGTCGACTGCTCTTGCAGAGGACCCGGGATCAATCCCCAGCACCCACATGGCGGCTGAGAACCGTCTGTAACTCCAATTCCAGGAGAACTCCAGTTCCAGGGGAATCTGACAGAAAGAAAGAAAGAAAAAGAAAGAAAGAAAGAAAGAAAAAATAAAACTAAAAAAAAAAAATTAGAAAAAATACTTTTCCATGAGAGAACCATCCTACTCTGGTCTAAAGTGAAAGGGCTTCATAAGCATTTCCTAAAACAAGGCTATACTGGAGGATCAAACTTTCACAGAATTAGAGGCTAGGAACATGGCTCAATAGATAAAGTGCTTGCTGTACAAGTTTGAGGACCTGAGTTCAGATCCCATCCGCATGTGGGCTGGGTGCAGTGGTGCACACCTTTAATCCCAGCACTCACGAGGCAGAGGCAGGCAGATCTCTGTGAATTCAGAGGCAGCCTGGTCTACATAGTGAGTTCCAGGCCAGCTAGAGCTACAGGGAGACCTTGTCTCAAAAATACAAAAAAAAAAAAAAGCAGGGCATGGTGGTGCACGCCTTTATTCCTAGCACTCAAGAGGCAGAGGCAGGTGGATCTTTGTGACTTCAAGCCCAGCCTGGTCTACAGAGCCAGTTCCAGGACAGCCGAAGCTACAGGAAGCTATAGGGAGACCCTGACTCAATAAGACAAAAAATAAGTAAATAAATACCTAGCATGTCTAAAAACATAATGTAGACAGTGACAGAGGAAGACATGCAACAGTGACCTTTGGCCTCCACATACATATCTCATGCTTCATCAAAGATACCTTTTTGAGTTAATTAATTTTTTTGGTATTTTTTTATTTCTGTATGTGTATGAATGTACTGTCTGCATGCAAGTCTGTGCACCCGTGTCGTGCGAAATGCTGTGGAGGTCAGAAAAGGGTGTCGGATTCCCCTGTGTATTAGTCAGGGGTTCTCTAAAAAAACGAACAAGCCGGGCGTGGGTGGCGCACGCTTTTAATCTAGCGCTTGGGAGGCAGAGGCAGGTGGATCTTTGTGGAGTTCAAGGCCAGCCTGGTCTCCAGAGTGAGTTCCAGGACAGCTGGGCTCAACGGGAGACCCTGTCTCTGAAAAGACCAAAAAAAAAAAAAAAAAAAAGAAACAGAAGCAACAGGATGAATATTATAACTATATACAATTTATTGATTTGCTCACGTGACGGAGCTCAACAGTAGCGCCAAACTGGAGAGGGCCGGAAAATCAGGGAACTGCTCAGTCCGCAGGCTGGATGTCTCAGTAGTCCCAGTCTAGTGCTGAAGGCCGAATGGATTCCAGGAGATCTGCCAGTCTCAGTACACGCTGGGATCCGAAAGGTTGAACACCGCAGCAAGACAAACTCACCAGATGAGAGAGCAAGCCGCAGGAGGAAAAGGGGCCAGCTCCCCTGCCTGGCCTTAAATACTGCCTGCCGGCAGAAGGTAACACCCACATTTGGGGGTGGGCCATCCAGGTTGAGGTGGTCCAATAGAAGACCCTTTTCTCTTATTTGTTCCTTAGTCCAGTCAAGTTGACACCCAGGATTAACCATCACACAAGTCCACCCCTTGTCAACTGACACCCAATAATAGCCTCTGCTTTAAATGTCAATTGCAAAGATGGCAGGGTCATAATTCCACCTAACATGTTTATAAGTTCCCATGTGCAATAGCAAAGATAATATCTTAGAGTAGGTGTAATGTCCTTAAGAACTTAGTCCTTCAGTACCTAATAACTAAATATGACACCACTTAACATTATCTCATTTGCACATTCAAAAGGGAACAACAAAGTATCCACTTATATATCGACATATATATATATGTATATAATTATATGGGCATATATAAACAAGCAATTCTTAACCAAATAGGACGAAAGTTAATATCTATTATAACCACATTTCTGCAACTGTCCCGTGGCTTCAGCTGATATTTATGACTACCTACTTCTACTACTACCCATTCTGTATTTCCTCCACCATCAGCAAGCACCTCTGTCAGGTCTTGGCTCTTTCCCTGGAGGAGTGACCCATACCTTTCATCCTGAAGGGTCTGGGCCATTATTGTCCTGTCTGGTTTGGGTTGGTGGAGTTTCCCATTGACCTTAATCATAGGACATGTAGCACCAGAAGGACCCCTACAGCATCTTCTGCCTTCCAGACATAATCATTCTTGGCCCCATTGTGGAAAAAGTCCAATTTCCCCCATGGTAGTCTGGGATCAATCACTCCTCCTACTACTGGTTATTCCTTCCTTAGCCTGTTGGCTTAAAGGCAGTAGAAGCCCGAAGTGGGCAGGGGGAAGTCTTACTTCAGTTCATAGAACGTTTGCTGTATCTCCTGGCAAAAAGTAACTCCCCCAGGTAGCCAAAACATTCTGACCAGCAGAACGGCAAGTCGTGGGTACAGGAAGACAAAATTTTCCCTACTGGGTCACTAGGGGTGAGTGAGTGGAATCATTCCACTTCCATCCCTTGGTTCTTGGACCCATGAATTCTGGCTATAGGAGAAACAGTACCATATAGTGGACGCTGATCCAAAGCATATACTGCTTGCTGGAGAACCTTGCCCCAGCCCTCCAGGGTATTGCTACCTAATTGGCATTGTACTGTGTCTTCAAGAGGCCATCCATCATTCTATCAAGCCAGCTGCTTCTGGGTGGTGGGGAACATGGTAAGAATCGAGTGAAGTCCATGACACTGGCCACGTGACTTCTTTGGCTGTGAAGTGAGTTCCTTGGTCAGAAGCGATGGCTGTGAGGAATCCCATGAGGTGGATAAGGCATCTGTAGTCCTGGATGGTAGTTTGGCAGAAGCATTCGTGCAGGAAAGGCAAATCTTAACCAGATAAGTATCTATTCCTTTAAGAACAAAACGCTGTCCCGTCCATGATGGAGTGGTCCAATGTAGTCAACCTGCCACCAGGTTGCTGGCTGGTCACCCAGGGAATAGCACCATATCGGGGGCTCAATGTTGGTCTCTGCTGTTGGCAATCTGGCACTCAGCAGCAGCTGTTAGCCAGATCAGCCTTAGTGAGTGAGTCCATGCTGTTGAGCCCATGCATAACCTCCATCTCTGCCACCATGACCACTTTGTTCATGGGCCCATTGAGCAAAACAGGGATAGCTGGAGAAGGAGGCTGACTATCCACAGAACGAGTCATCGTTCTACTTGATTATTAAACTCATCCTCTGCTGAGATCACCTTTGATGAGCATTTACATGAGACACAAGTATCTTCACATTCTCTGACCATTCAGAGAGCTCTATCCACATACTTCTTCCCCAATGTCTTTCTCACCAATTTTCCAGTCATGCTCTTTCCAAGTCCCTGACCATTCCGCCAAACCATTGGCTACAGCCCATGAATCAGTATATAATCGAACCTTCTGGCCATTTCTCCTTCCAGGCAAAATGCACAACCCATGTGCACTGCCCGAAGTTCTGCCCATCTTGAAGTTTCCTTCACCAGTGTCTTACGGGTTGTTTCAGAATTGGCTGTAATCGCTGAAGCTTCCACCTCTGTGTGGTGCCTGACATGCTGCAGAAACCATTCGTAAACCAGGTCTATCTTCTCTTCCTCAGAACTGATCATAGGGCAAAACCCCATGAAGCCACAGGTGCATGCTTAAGCCAGGAGACATTGTAACAGGAGTGGGACCATGATAGGCATTTTGGGCAACTTCTCATGTAGCTTGCTTGTGCCCTCAGGGCCTGCCCGGGCCCTGTCCCGTACTCTACCACTTTCCATTGACAATGGACCTGTTGCGGTGCACGTCCTACTTTATGGTCTGGTGGGTCAGCTAACACCCAGANGCAAGAGCATTCAGCACTCTAACCATTAAGCCATCTCTCCAGCCCCAGTAATAGAACATTTGGCTAGCATGTATGAGGGTTTCAGGTTCAACACACACACCACTTGGCTAGCATGTATAAGGGTTTCAGGTTCAAACACACACACACACACACGTGCGTGCAAATAAGCAGATTTTTCATATTTAAATGAATTTGGCATAATACCAAATAATCACATTTACTATTAGCACTGATCTCAGAAAAAGCATGTCTAAAATGAAATGCTAAGTTCTAGTTTGGATCTGCAATTCCAGACTTCTCCCAAGATCAGGGTCTACAGGCTTGGTCCTTAGGCTGCAATGAACTTGGGAGACAGGTACAATCTTTAAAATGCAGCGTCTATGGGGCTGGAGAGATGGCCTAGGGTTTAAGAGGCTCCGAACGCTCGTGCAGAGGACCCGGGTTCGATCCCCAGCACCCACATGGCAAGCCGAGAACCGTCTGAAACTCCAATTCCAGGAGAACTCCAGTTCCAGGGAGTCCGCCGCCTCTCTGACCTCCACAGCATTGCAGGACAACGGGTGCACAAACCCTACATTGCAGACATACATTCATACACATATCAGAAATAAATTAAAATTAAAAAAAAAAAAAAAAAAAGGCAGCGTCTTAGTCAGAAATTAAGGCATTGGCAAGTACACTTAAAAGAGATACCGATAGCCAGGCGTGGTGGCGCACGCCTTTAATCCTAGCACTTGGGAGGCAGAGGCAGGCGGATCTTTGTGAGTTTCAAGCCAGCCTGGTCTACAGAGCGAGCTCCAGGCCAGCTGGGACTAAAGGGAGACCCTGTCTCGAAAAAGCCAAAAAAAAAAAAAGATACCGAGACCCCAGGAACTTATTCTCTTGTTCACATGTGGTCATCAGGTGAATGGGCTTCTTCTACTACCATTCACAATGACTTGTCAGTCCAAAAGACAATGGGCCCACGGATCATAAAGTATGGACTGAAACCTCCATAACTATAAGCCGAAAAAAAAACCCCAACCTTTGCATTTTTTAATTTGATTAGGCAGGCATTTTGTTACAGTTAAGAGACAACTAACACACCTGGTACAGGAGATAATTCAAACTGCCCACCTCCTCTTGAAAGCATGGAGCATAGGGGACCAGGAATGGGAAGAAAGATCGAAGAAGGGGAGGGGACTGAGGGAGACCGTCAGCGGGGGACCAGGAATGGGAAGAAAGATCGAAGAAGGGGAAGGGGGACTGAGGGAGGCCGTCAGCAGGGGACAACCGCAATGTGCCACGGACTGCCTCTCATCTGCGGAACCCGGGTACATGTGCCATGAAAGCAGAGGCAGATTATTTGGGAAAGGAAGGAAAGAGATGAGGAGGGAGGTGCGGGGTGAGGAGAGGTTATATGGAGGAAGGGTGAATATGACACAAAGTATATGAATCACATATATGGAAATGTCACAATAAAATATCAGTTTTTCAAATAGCTAAAAGAATTTTACCATGGAATTCATTTTTTTTTTAATGATAAATGCATTTCATTATTTATTTAGATGTTCAAGCTCTCACACTAAGTTTTTACAAGCTGGTGAACACTGACAAATTAATTCTCCCACAGAACTATAGCCACACATTCCCAGACAGTATAAATATATGGTTGAACTAACATTAATATACATCACCATTTAATTGAGTACATAATAAAACAAATTATCAAGTATCCAATTATTAAGTTACATAGCTCAAAAGGCATATAAAATATTAGATGTCTGCTCATTTTGTTAGCAGAACCCATTTTCTTTTTTGCAAGAGAGGTTAGGGGAAGAAGGGAAGAAAAATCATAATTCAAACAAAAGTTGGAAAAACTGAAAGGTATGAAAAAAAAGCACAAGAATTCAGAAATTTTGATTAAGAATTACTTAGCACAATGCATTTCTATCTTTTAAAAATATTTGCTAAATTAAAGAGCATTTTCTACATGTTCTGCCAAGACAAAGGCAATATTTTACTAAAAATACTTAATAGCCCCTCCCAATCTTTGCTCAGGCCCTCCCTGTTAAGCTGCACCTCTGAGTACAAACATTAATTAACTATAAGGCTTTTTGTCCTGGAGACGTTATTAAATATTATGTGCTCTGTAACAATATGTAGATTTTAAAAATGGAGGTTTCCCATAACAGCACACTAATACATAGAAAAACATTAATAATCACTGTAAGACCTAGTTACAAGAAAAAAAAATCAAAGCAAACTGATGCATACTGGTGGTGAATGTGGAGATGTAAACATAGAGTGAGCGGGCGAATAAACAGAGGCCTACAGTGTTTGAAGTGACTGAAGGATAAACCAGGGAAGTCATATTTAATCGGGTATAGGAATAGCGTAGGATAATGTGTATTAATTACCCAGAGGATTTTGGTTTTATGACACTAAAATTAGTGGCAAGAATGCTATTAGCAGTTTTCTTTCAAATACAAGCTCATGAATTTCTTAAAATTTCAAAATCCAGCCAGGCGGTGGTGGCACATGCCTTTAATTGCTCAGGACTCGGCGAGGCAGAAGTAGGTGGATCTCTATGTTTCCAGGCCAGCCTGGTCTACAGAGCAAGCTCCAGGACACGTGGTACTAAAAGGGAGACCTGTCTCAAAAATACCAAAAAAAGGGTAAAACTAAAAAGAAAATAAATAAAATAGAATTTCAAAAATCTGTAAAATCATAACTTGTTAATCTTACAAATCCAGGCACAGTGATAGACATCTGCAATCCAGCACTTGGGAGGCTAAGGCAGGAGGATCACAAGTCTGCAGGCCATCCTAGACTACATAGCCATTTTCAAAGCATCCTAGGTCTCAAAACCAAGCAAAAAGATACTTTCTGAAAACTGAGAGCTAGTTCAACTTGGAATTCAAACAGTTGCTAAAATGCTTTTCCATGGGGCTGGGAGAGTGGCCTAGCGGTTAAAGAGTGTCGACTGCTCTTGCAGAGGACCCGGGATCAATCCCAGCACCCACATGGCGGCTGAGAACCGCGTGCTAACTCCCAATTCCAGGAGAACCTCCAGTTCCAGCGGGAATCTGACACCCTCTGCTGACCTCTAGCGGCAATTACATGACACTGGTGGACAGACCTGCATGCAGACAGTACATCATTAACATATAATAAATAAATAAATAAATAAATAAATAAATAAATAAATAAATAAAAAAGAAGACAAGAAAAAGAAAGAAAGAAAGAAAGAAAGAAAGAAAGAAAAAATAAAACTAAAAAAAAAACAAATTAGAAAAAATACTTTTCCATGAGAAACCATCCTACTCTGGTCTAAAGTGAAAGGGCTTCATAAGCATTTCCTAAAACAAGGCTATACTGGAGGATCAAACTTTCACAGAATTAGAGGCTAGGAACATGGCTCAATAGATAAAGTGCTTGCTGTAACAAGTTTGAGGGACCTGAGTGTCAGATCCCATCCGCATGTGGGCTGGGGTGCAGTGGTGCACACCTTTAATCCCAGCACTCACGAGGCAGAGGCAGGCAGATCCTCTGTGAATTCAGAGGCCAGCCTGGTCTACATTGTGAGTTCCAGGCCAGCTAGAGCTACAGGGAGACTTGTCGCAAAAATACAAAAAAAAAAAAAAGCGGGCATGTGGGGGTGCACGCCTTTATCCCTACACTCAAAGACAGAGGCAGGTGGATCTTTGTGACATTCAAGCCAGCCTGGTCTACAGAGCCAGTTCCAGGACAGCCGAAGCTACAGGAAGCTATAGGGAGACCCTGACTCAATAAGACAAAAAATAAGTAAATAAATACCTAGCATGTCTAAAAACATAATGTAGACAGTGACAGAGGAAGACATGCAACAGTGACCTTTGGCCTCCACATACATATCTCATGCTTCATCAAAGATACCTTTTGAGTTAATTAATTTTTTGGTATTTTTTTATTTTCTGTATGTGTATGAATGTACTGTCTGCATGCAAGTCTGTGCACCCGTGTCGTGCAATGCTGTGGAGGTCAGAAAAGGGTGTCGGATTCCCCTGTGTATTAGTCAGGGTTCTCTAAAGAAACAGAAGCAAGCCGGGCGTGGTGGCGCACGCCTTTAATCCTAGCGCTTGGGAGGCAGAGGCAGGTGGATCTTTGTGAGTTCAAGGCCAGCCTGGTCTCCAGAGTGAGTTCCAGGACAGCTGGGGCTACAGCGGAGACCCTGTCTTGAAAAGACCAAAAAAAAAAAAAAAAAAAAAAGAAAACAGAGCAACAGGATGAATATATATAACTATATCAAATTTATTGATTTGCTCACGTGACGGAGCTCAACAGTAGCGCCAAACTGGAAGGCCGGAAAACCAGGGAACTGCTCAGTCCGAGGCTGGATGTCTCAGTAGTCCCAGTCTAGTGCTGAAGGCCGAATGGGATTCCAGGAGATCTGCCAGTCTCAGTACACGCTGGGATCCGAAAGGTTGATCACCGCAGCAAGACAAACTCACCAGATGAGAGAAGCAAGCCGGAGGAGGAAAAGGGCCAGGCTCCCTGCCCTTGGCCTTAAATACTGCCTGCGGCAGAAGGTAACACCCACATTTGGGGTGGGCCATCCAGGTTGAGGGGTCCAAATAGAAGACCCTTTTCTTTTGTTCTTTAGTCCAGTCAATTGACACCCAGGATAACCATCACAAGTCCACCCCTGTGTCAACTTGACACCCAATAAATAGCCCTGCTTAAATGTCAATTGCAAACTGATGGCAGGGTCATAATTCCACCTAACATGTTTATAAGTATCTCATGTGCAATAGCAAAGGATTATATCTTAGAGTAGGTGGTAATTCCTTAGAAGAAACTTAGTCCTTCAGTACCTAATAACCTAAATATGACACACACTTAACATTATCCTCATTGCACATTCAAAAGGGAAAACAAAGTATCCACTTATATACATAGTATATATATGTATATAATATATATGCATATATAAACAAGCACGATTCTTAACCAAATAGGACGAAAGTTAATATCTATTATAATCCACATTTCTGCAACTGGTCCCGTGGCTTCACCTGATATTTATGACTACTACCTTCTTCTACTACCCATTCTGTATTTCCTCCACCATCAGCAAGCACCTCTGGCAGGTCTTGGCTACTTTCCCTGGAGGAGTGACCATACCTTTCATCCTGAAGGGTCTGGGCCATTATTGTCTGGTCTGGTTTGGGTTGGTGGAGTTTCCCATTGACCTTAATCATAGGACATGTAGCACCAGAAGGCACCCTACAGCATCTTCTGCCTTCCAGACATAATCTTCTTTGCCCCCATTGTGGAAAAAAAGTCCAATTTCCCCATGGTAGTCTGGGATCAATCACTCCTACTACTACTGGTTATTCCTTCCTTAGCCTGTTGTTTAAAGGCAGTAGAAGCCCGAAGTGGGCAGGGGGAAGTCTTACTTCAGTTCAATGGAACGTTTGCTGTATCTCCTGGCAAAACACAGTCCCCCCATGGTAGCCAAAACATTCTAGACCAGCAGAACGGCAAGTCGTGGGTACAGGAAGAAAAATTTTCCCTACTGGGTCACTAGGGGTGAAGTGAGTGGAATCATTCCCACTTCCACTCCCTTGGTTCCTGGACCCATGAATTCTGGCTATAGGAGAAACAGTACCATATAGTGGACGCTGATTCAAAGCATATACTGCTTGCTGGAGAACCTTGCCCCAGCCCTCCAGGGTATTGCTACCTAATTGGCACTGTAACTGTGTCTTAAAGGGCCATTCCATCATTCTATCAAGCCAGCTGCTTCTGGGTGGTGGGGAACATGGTAAGACCAGTGGGATACCATGACCACTGGCCACAGTCGCACTTCTTTGGCTGTATGTGAGTCCTTGGTCAGAAGCGATGGCTGTGAGGAATACCATGAGGTGGATAAGGCATTCCGTAGTCCCTGGATGGTAGTTTTGGCAGAAGCATTACGTGCAGGAAAGGCAAATCATAACCAGAATAAGTATCTATTCCTTTAAGAACAAAACGCTGTCCCACTCCATGATGGAGTGGTCCAATGTAGTCAACCTGCCACCAGGTTGCTGGCTGGTACCCAGGGAATAGCACCATATCGGGGGCTCAATGTTGGTCTCTGCTGTTGGCAAATCTGGCACTCAGCAGCAGCTGTAGCCAGATCAGCCTAGTGAGTGGAGTCCATGCTGTTGAGCCCATGCATAACCTCCATCTCTGCCACCATGACCACTTTGTTCATGGGCCCATTGAGCAAAACAGGGATAGCTGGAGAAAGAGGCTGACATCCACAGAACGAGTCATCGATCTACTTGATTATTAAACTCATCCTCTGCTGAGATCACCTTTTGATGAGCATTTACATGAGACACAAGTATCTTCACATCCTTTGACCATTCAGAGAGCTCTATCCACATACTTCTTCCCAAATGTCTTTCTCACCAATTTTCCAGTCATGCTCTCTTCCAAGTCCCTGACCATTCCGGCCAAACCATTGGCTACAGCCCATGAATCAGTATATAATCGAACTTCTGGCCATTTCTCCTTTCCAGGCAAAAATGACAACAACCATGTGCATGCCCGAAGTTCTGCCCATTCTGTGAAGATTTTTCCTTCACCAGTGTCTTACGGGTTGTTTCAGAATTGGCTGTAATCCTGCAAGCTGTCCACCTCTTGGTGGTGCCTGACATAAGCAGTGCAGAAACCATCGTAAACCAGGCGTTAGTCTTCTCTTCCTCAGAACCTGATCATAGGGCAAACCCCATGAAGCCACAGGTGCATGCTTAAGCCACAGAGACATTGTAACAGAAGTGAGACTGATAGGCATTTGGGCAACTTCTCATGTAGCTTGCTTGTGCCCTCAGGGGCCTGCCGGGCCCTGTCCCGTATCTACCACTTTCCATTTGACAATGGCCTGTTGCGTGCACGTCCTACCTTTATTGGTCTGGTGGGTCAGATAAACCCAGCTCATGATGGGCAACTCATGGCCGATTGATCGGTGCGACTTTGGTGGCCCATTGTCAAAGTTCAGTTTCCACTAAGGCAATTAGACAGGCTAAGAGCTGTGCTCTCAAAAGGAGAATAGTTGTTGTTTGCAGATGAAGGTATAGCCTTGTTCCAAAATCCCAAGGGCCTCCCTTGTGATTCCCCTATGGGAACCTGCCACAGACTCCAGAAGGCATCTCTATCTGCCACTGATACCTCAAGCACCATTGGTCTGCTGGATCATATGGCCCTAGGGGCAGAGCAGCCTGCACTGCAGCCTTGACCTGTTGAAGAGCCTTTTCCTGTCCCAAGCCCCCACTCCAAAAGTTTGCTGCCTTCCCTGAGTCACCCTGATATATTGGTCGTAGAACCACACCCAGATTTGAGGAATGTGCTGCCTCCGAATCCAAAAGACCCCCAGAACTGTTGTTTTTTTCTTGGTGGAGGGAGGGGGGCCAGGTATTTGCAAACAACTATTCTTTACCTTTAAGGGAATGTCTCTGCATGCTCCACACCACTTAACTCCTAGAAACTTCACCAAAGAAGATGGCCCTTGAATTTTGGTTGGATTTATTTCCCATTCCCTGATGCGCATATCTTTTACCAACAAGTCTAAACTAGCTTCTATCTCCTGTTCACTGGGTCCTATAAACATAACATCATCAATATATGGACCAGTGTGATATTTTGTGGAAGAGTCAGTGTCGATCAAGATCCCTTCTAACTAATTTATGGCACAACGCTGGAGAGTAAACATACCCCTGAGGTAAGACAGTAAAAGTATACTGTTGGCCTTGCCCAGTGGAAAGCAAATTGCTTCTGCGTTGGTCCTTATGAAACTGGTATTGAGAGAGAAAAGCATTGGCCAGATCAATAGCTGGATACCAGGTACCAGGAGACATATTAATCTGCTCGAGTAAGGACACCACATCTGGCACAATGGCTGCAATTTGTGTCACTACTTGGTTGAGTTTTTTGATAGTCAACTGTCATTATCCATGATCCATCTGTCTTTTCTACAGGCCAAATTGGAGAGTTAAATGGGATGTGGTAGGAATCACCACCCCTGCATCTTTCAATCCTTGATGGTGGCATTAATCTCTGCAATCCCTCCAGGGATACGGATACTGTTTTTGGTTCACTTTTTTCCCTGGTATTAGAGGGCAACACCCAATGGTTTCCATTGGCCTTTCCCAACCATAAAGCCCTCACTCCACAGGTCCGGGAACCAATGTGGGATTCTGCCAATTCCTAAATATATCTATCCCAATTATAAACTCTGGGACTTGGGAAATAACTACGGGAGAGTTCTGGTACCCACTGGGCCCACTGTGACTTGTACTTCAGCCAAAACTCCATTCACCTGACCTCCATAGGCCCCTACTTTAAACCGGAGGGCCACAATGCTATTTAGGGTCTCCTGGGATCAGCGTCAACTCAGAACCAGTATCCAATAGGCCTGAAAAAGACTGATTATTTCGTTTTCCCCAGCTTACAGTTACCCTAGTAAAAATGCCTCAGGTCGCCTCTGGGGAAGACCAGGAGGAAGGCAAACAGCATAACTCTTTGGTATGTGTTGACAAGGTCCTTCCCCACTGGAACCCGGCCACCCCCTTCATTCAAGGGGTTCTGGCTCTGTGAACTGTCTCAAAGTCTGGAAACGGTCAACTGGGCGGGATTCGCTACTCCTAAAATCCAATGTTGACTTCCTGTCATTTGTTCTAGAGCTTTTATGCTATACTAGATCAAATTAAAACTTAGGTAGGCTTCCTATATTTGGTCCTCGCGGGAATGCCTTGATTAATTAGCCAGTTCCAAGGATCGTTTTGGGTCATGCCATTATAGGCGTTGCTTTGCCTTTGCCACCCATTTATGATAATTACGTGTAACTATGCTCAACTGGCCTTCTGCGATTCTAGTGCTGCCACCTGACGCCTACCCTGAGGTCCTGATAACCTATTACGTGTACAATTTAATTTATGCAAGCGAAGCCACAACTTCTCTAACTGTAAGATCTGTCATACGAAATAAAGCAAAAACAAAAGCTCTTCAAATGTTCTGTGTATCTCTCTCATACTATTCCATCTTATAAATTCAGTGAAGGCATGTCCTCTGGTCCCTCATATTGTGGAGAATGTGGTTTTACACTTCGAATCCACTCGAGACATGCACCATCTGCCGTGACCCTCAAAATCCTTCATCAATACTAAAGCAAGGAATAATGGCATCTCTAACTCGCTGTTAGTAAGCCATGTTTTAATAAATACATCACGCAACCATTCAAATAAACCTTTTAACACCTTTTTTAAAACTGCTTGAGCATTCCCATGTTAAACCTAGAATCTCTAAATCGGTGGGGCTCATATCGATAAACTCAGTATGATCCAATTTATATATCCTGTCCACCATTATCCCACACCCTTAATATATACACATATTCCTTAGGCTTCTGCCGGAATAATCAGCAAACTCATTAATTTCTTTTTAGTGTATATCGCACCGCCCTCGTGGACCACACTTTTCTATCTCACCTTGAGGGCTTGCTTAGACTTCAATCTGGTTATAGGTTAGAGGCAACAATTGTTGGGCCCTTAGGGACATTATCCCACTGGGAGGGGGGATTAATTTCCTCAGGCAAGGGTGGGAGGAGGGATTTGCAAGGTGTGGATTCTCTGCTGAGGGTGGGGAGATTAATTCCTCAGATAAAGGAAATCCCCCAGAATCGAGGGTTCAAAATCCTCATCATCATGGTTCTCCCACACATCTCCATTCCAAGTTTCAGGGTTCCACCCTCTCCCCACCAGTGCTCTCACTTTAACTGCTCACACTTTTCGTGGGTGGCTGGGAATTAAATTTGCGTTGTAAATCAGCCAACCGTATAATAAGGGCTCCAGCTTGATTTTCTGCTGCTTTAGCTCTTTGGCTGCTGGAGAGAAGATTCTCTTCCAGAGCACACTTGGAAACCTTTAAACTGTTGTTTCGAATCCGGAGCTGGTCATTTTTATCACCGAGCTCCATATTTTCCTCTATCAGTTTATCCAGACATGCTAGGAGCAACAAGGCCCGAATGGATTCCAGGAGATCTGCCAGTCTCAGTACACGCTGGGATCCGAAAGGTTGATCACCGCAGCAAGACAAACTCACCAGATGAGGGAAGCAAGCCGCAGGAGGAAAAGGGGCCAGCTCCCGCTGCCTTGGCCTTAAATACTGCCTGCCGGCGGAAGGTAACACCCACATTTGGGGTGGGCCATCCGGGTTGAGGTGGTCCAATCAGAAGACCCTTTTCTCTTATTTGTTCCTTAGTCCAGTCAAGTTGACACCCAGGATTAACCATCACACCCTGGAAGTGGAAAGCTCCTGGAATTGGAGTTTCAGATGGTTCTCGGCCACCATGTGGGTGCTGGGGATCGAACCCGGGTCCTCTGCAAGAGCGGTCGGCGCTCCCAACCGCTAGGCCATCCCTCCAGCCCCTTGGTATTTTTTAAATTTATTTTTGTATGTGTATGAATGTACTGTTTCCATGTAGGTTTGTGCACCTGTGTCATGCAATGCCTCAGAGGTCAGAAGAGGGTATCAGATTCCCCTGGAACTAGAGTTAAAGACGGTTCCTAGTCACCATGTGGGTGCCGGGGATCGAACCCCGGTCCTCTGCGAGAACCCCGGTCCTCTGCAAGAGCAGTCAACGCTCTTAACTAAGCCATCTCTCCATCCCTCCAGCACGTTTTTGGTATTTTTGAGAGTCCCAGCTGGCCTGGAGCTTGCTATGTAAACCAGGTTGGCCTTGAACTCATAGAGATCCACCTGTTTCTACCTCCTGAGTGCTAGAATTAAAGGTGTGCACCACCAGGCCTGGCTTCATCAAAGATATCTTTAGGTGACATATTAGTTTATTGTTTTTTCTCTCTATTGCCATGCTGACAAACTTAAGACCTTGGACATATTAAGTAAACATTCTATAGGTAGCTTGATCCCAAACCCTGAAGCTGGCAATAACAAACAAACAAACAAACAAACAGACACAGACAATAAAAACTGTAAATGCCTAAAGAGAACCCTGGATGTCAACACACTTGGTGCACCTTTATGACTGGCCTAAAGCAGCTGTCTGCCCATCTTTGCTTTGACAACATGAATGCAAATGTTCACACAGTGGGAAAAAATTTCATCTTAATAATTTATGAGAATTTTCAGTTGGCAAAACTCTCAAAAAGCTACCCAAACTTTAAGTACTACACTAGAATTTCTTTTTAAGAAATTTTTACTAATTTTCTATTTTTTTTTTTTTTTCATTGCCTGCAATCTTTCTGGGAGAAAAATGGCTCGTTTCTTTTAAAATATACTGTAGGACTGGAGAGATAGCCTAGCGGTGAGAGCACTGACTGCTCTTGCAGAGGACCCGGGTTAGATCCCTAGCACCCACGTGGCGGCTGAGAACTATAACTCCAATTCCAAGAGAACTCCAGTTCTAGGGGAATCCGACACCCTCTTCTGATCTCCTCAGCATTGCACGACATGGGTGCACAAATCTACATGCAGAAAGTACATTTATACACATAAATAAAACTAAAAAAAAAAAAATTTAAATATACTATATTAGCTTGTTCAGCATGACCAACAGATCTATACCATAAGATTTCAATTCAAATTTTAAGATGTTGTTTTTCAAACCCAGACTATATCAATTCCAAAGCACTGAATCCCCATTACTAAAAACAGAGCTTCTTTATATCCTGCAGGCTGTCTCAGAAATATAAACAGAACAAAGTAAATAAATAATAAATCTGAAATTTAAAACACTCTTAAATAAAAAATAATAAATAAAAGGACTTACCACTTCTGATATACTCACTTTCTGTTTATGTTGCTGCAAGAGGTTGTCAAGATTGTGCCGCCTTTTATAGTTAAAGTAGAAGTTTTTACACTGAGCTTCACTTTTAGTTCCCACCATTTTGGCAATTGCTGCCCAATTACGACCATGTTCTACTAGGCCTGTATTTTAAAAACAGATCAAACATTAATTGAACAGTCATCCGACAAAGAAAGCAAGAGAAATAATAAATTAACTTAACCATTGAATTTAAACTGTGAACACTTTAAAGTACACTTTCAGTTATTTACTAAGACTGTTCAATATTTACTGATACAAAACTAATTTTTATCTCTGAATTCCCACCAATTTAAAATATGCTTACTAATGGAAAATTTAAATCTTATTCTTAAAAAAAATTTTTTCATTTATTTATTTTTATGTAATGTGTGTGGGTGCTTTGCCTACATGTCTGCTAGTGCACTGTGTCTGCAACACCCACAGAGGTCAGAAAAGGGTTTCAGATCCTCCTGAACTAGAGTGAAAAACAGTTGTTAGTCACCATCTGGGTGCTGGGAACTGAATCCGAGTCCTCTGCAAGAGCAGCCAGTGCTTGTAACTACTGATACATGTCGCCAGCCCTGAAACCTTACTTTTGGTACTTCTCTCTTGTAACTACTGATACATGTCTCCAGCCCTGAAACCTTACTTTTGGTACTTCTCTCCCACAGGGGCTACAACAATGTTGGCTCTACAATAACAGCTCAAATACTTGCAAATTAAGCAACCAGATAGTTCTAGATCCTTGGAGACAGTATTTTACCAATAATAAAATATAAATGACTATATATAATCAAATATAAATGCTTTATATATGCGAAACTTCACTTATCAGAATTTGCCCTCGGTTAATTCACAAACATCTTTTTAAAAACTAACCATTAGCTGGGTGTGGTGGTGCACGCCTTTAATCCTAGCACTTGGGAGGCAGAGGCAGGCGGATCTTTGTGAGTTCAAGGCCAACCTGGTCTACAGAGTGAGTTCCAGGACAGCTGGGGCTACAGGGAGACCCTGTCTCGAAAAGACAAAACAAAAAAAAAAAAAAAAAAAAAAAAAAAAACAACAAAAAAAAACCCCACCACCATCACTACCAACAACAACAAAAAACACCCTAACCATTAATAGGGCAGGGGATCTAGTTCAGTGGTAAAAGGCTTATCCACTTTATATGAGGCCATGGATTAAATCACCAATATTAATAATAGAATAATTAAATCACCAAGATAATATAATAAACTTGAGAGGCAGAAGAAGAGGGATCTCTCTGAGATCTAGGCCAGTCTGGTCTACATTGCAACTTCTAGTCCAACTGGGGCTACAGGGAGACCCTGTCTCAAAAACAAAACAAAACAAACAAACAAAAACCAAATGGTCACGCTACATATAATAACGTCTCCTTAGGATTTCAAGCTAAATTAGTGTCAATTATTTCCCTTAAATTTAACAACTGTTTATTCTATAAGGAATTCCAGTTTTCAAATTATACTGAATTAGTAAGCAATGAAAGAAAATCATAAGGTCTGTACAGTTCTGCTGTACAATGAAGACCACCTAGCTATTAAAGTAGAAGTTATAGGGCTCAAATCATTGTTTGGCTACAAGCTTTGCATTCTTGCCTCTGAATTGCAGTGTGCTGGTAGCAGATCTCATTCGTGTGTGTGTTGGGTGGGGGGATTTAACATGAATGGCTCAGTGTGAAGTGTTTACTGAGCAACCTTATGAACTGAGTTTGATCCCTGGGAACCCATGTACAAAACCAAATGTGGTGGCACACATCTGTAATTCCAGTACTCCTGCATGGGAGATAGGAGGCAGAAATCGAATTGGTTGGAAGCGCGCCTATGCAGTACAGTAGCAGAGACGAGAGACCCTGCCTCAAAAACAAGATGAAAGTTAGTCACCCTCTGACCTTCATGTGTATTCTTTGGCATGTGTGTGCCATAATCAATCAATCAATCAATCAATCAATCAATCAGTCAATCAGTCAGTCAGTCAGTCAATCAATCACACACACACACACACACACACATACATACATACATACATACATACATACATACATACATACATACTGAGTGAGTTCCAGGCCAGCTGGGGCTAAAGGGAGACCCTGTCTCAAAAAGACCAAAAAAAAAAAGAAGAAGAAATCAAATATGGTTCAAAATTCTATTAACCTTTTCAGAAAAAAAAAATTTTGAGTGTGGAGATAGGATCTAGCTACATCGTCCAGGTGATCTTGAAGATAGGATCTTGAGACAGATCTTGAGATAGGATTTTGCTACATGTCCAAGTGATCTTGAACTCACCAAGTAAACTAGACTGGCCTATCTTTTTCAACTTAAAAACCTGACTTGATATCACACTACTAATCACTCTTAAAAACCAAAAACCACACATTACTGTATTTTACCTTTTTTAGCAACTTCCATTTCTTCTTCTGTCCATCGAGAGGTCTCAACAGGTTCAGTGGAAACTGAAATAAAAGGAGGAAACTCAAAATTAAACCACCCATTTAAAAAACAAAAAACATGGGTCTGTCGAGATGGCTCAGGGGTTAAGAGCACTGGCTGTTGTTGCAGAGGACTGGGGTTCAATTCCTAGCACCCACATGGGAGCTCATAACCAGCCATAATTCCAGTTCCAAGAGATCCAAAGATGTCTTCTGGCCTCCTCAGGCATCACACACTCATGATGCACTTAACACAGGTTAAAACACTCATACACACAAAATAAAAATTCTTTAAAAAAAAAACCCATGCAATTGATAACCAATTCATATCATACAAAATAAGATAGTATCAGGCCGGGTGTGGTGGCGCATGCCTTTAATCCTAGCACTTGGGAGGCAGAGGCAGGCGGATCTCTGTGAGTTCAAGGCCAGCCTCATCTACAGAGCGAATTCCAGGACAGCTGGGGCTACAGGGAGACACTGGCTCAAAAAAAAAATAGTGTCAGGCTCTTAACACTCAACTTAAATGGAAAGGTTCCTCTTTCTCAATATTATCACTATTATCTGAAGTCTACCTGTGTGGTTCTAACACTTGGCTGGTCAAAGAAGAAAAGAACTTCTTTCATCCTGTCCAGTCACAATTTCCTTTACCTTTCATTTCATTCCCTAACTCCTTTTCTTCATGTCTCAATGTCTGGCAATCAATAGGCATGAATGGATCAAGCACTTAACCTTTGCTGTTTTGCAAATTAAGTATCAGTCCTGAAATGAGTTCTAACTACATTCTTTCTCATTGACAGCAGCATTACCCACCCACTAGCTTGAATTAACGAGCTTCTTGAACAGATTTCTATATCCTGAGTCATTTACTATTCATACCCAAGGATGTGTTGACATCTGAAATCCATCCCTTCTCTACATGGCCCCTCTGCTCTAACACTTACTTGACTAACATGCCCTCCAGACTGGCACCAGAGTCATCTTTATAGGACATAAATCTAACCAGAGCATGGCCTTATTTAAAACCTGTTTTGAACTCCCTGCTTTGTGAGCAAAGGAAGGCTCTGCTCAGACATGGCCATCGCGGTCTAAACCACAGATGGTCACACTTTACACTAAGATGATCTTTTTATAGAATGTGAAAGAATACTTCATAAGAAAAAGAAACACAACTATATTTATTCTTAGGCCCAGTATATCTTGGATAAAAATTGATTCTTTAATTTAGCACAAAGTGTTAAATGCATAGACAGCTTTCATATAGTGCTGTCTATATTGGTTTACAGGAGGAAAGGTCATTTTTCAGAAGCAAAACGTGAATATTTACACCTAGAAACTAAAACTGGAAACTACTAATACCTAAAAATTAGAAATCTGGACTAGCAAGAAGGCATGAATGGTAAAGGCACTAGTTCCACAAGCCTGGCAACCTGAGTTTGAGCCTTCATGTTGTCACCTGACATCCACACATGTGCCACACCCAGGCATGCATCCATTCACATAGTCAAGTGAAACTGCACATGTACATACAAATAATAAATATTTTAATATGACAAAAATAGAAAACATATACGTCAAGTAAAAAATTAGAAAACAATGTGATATACTTATCAGGACTCTAGCTAACTTATCTAGGTACTAAGAAATGCAGCAGCATCAGGGCAGCTACACTCAAGCTAACGTTCTTTTACAAAAGACTTTGACTTCAAAGTTTAATAAACTGGGGGGCTGGCTCATGGTTAAGAGCACTGACTGCTCTTGCAGAGGACCCAGGTTCAATTCCCAGCACCCACATGGCAGCTAAGAACTGTCTTTAGTGCCAGCCAGAGGCAGGTGGATCTCTGTGAGTTCAAGGCCAGCCTGGTCTACATAGCGAGTTCCAGGCTAGATGGGGCTACAGGGAGACCGTGTCTGTCTGAAACACGTGTGTGCGCACGCACCCACGCATGCACGCACACACACGCACCAGGCCCTGCCTACTTTAGCACTCAAAAAGAACCCTGAAACCTGTTCAAACCAACCTCCTATACTCACCTGGTTCTGGGGGTGGTGGCAGGGGTGGCGGGGGCTCCTCAGTGGCTGCTGCAGCAGCAGCACTGGCGGCCGCAGCTTCATTTGTCATAGATCTGGTGATTCGGCCCTTTCTGCGGCCTTGGCTATTGGCAGTCTTTCGTCCCCTGGGTGTGGCCTGCTCTCTTTCCTCAGTTTCTTCTGTAGTATTTTCCGTTTTGTCTTTTTCCTTGGTGGTTTCTCTAGAAACAAAAGCAAATAAAAAACTTTTGTGATTTAAATGTATACATATATTAAAGAAGATTCTTCAAACAGAAACTGAATACATTTATCTAATCTCTTGGCTACTTAAAAAAATTTTTTTAGCCAGGCATGGTGGTACATATGCCTTTAGTCCCAACACTTGGGAGGGAGAGGTAGGCACATCTCTGAGATCAAGGGCAGCCTGGTCTAGACAGGGAGTGCCAGACTGGCTGTGACTATACAGGGAGACCCTGTCTCAAAAAGTACCCACCCATTTTTAAAATTTTGTTTTTATTTTATGTGTATGAGTGTTTTGCCTGCATGTGTGCATGTGTACCATGTGCATGCAATGGCTCCAAAGACCAGAAGAGGTGCTCAACACCTGGAAGTGGATGGAGTTAGGGTGGTTGTTAGCCACCAAGTGAGTGCCCATAACTAGAGCCATCTCTCTCTCCAACCCCATAGTTTAAAAAAAAAATTATAACTATGGGGCTGGAGAGATGGCCTAGCAGTTAAGATCACCAAATGGCTTCTGGTGGAAGCTGCCTGGGTTCCTTTAAACCCAGGGTTGACTAGCTGTGGGATAACCTTGGTTAAGCTACTTGGTTCCTTTAAACCCAGGGTTGACTAGCCATGGGTAACCTTGGTTAAGCTGCCTGGGTTCCTTTAAACCCAGGGTTGACAAGCCGTGGGATAACCTTGGTTAAGCTACCTGGGTTCCTTTAAACCCGGGGTTTACTAGCCATGGGATAACCTTGGTTAAGCTATTTGGTTCCTTTAAACCCAGGGTTGACTAGCCTTGGGATAACCTTGGTTAAACTACTTGGCCTCTGTGAGCCTCAGCTCCCTCATCTGAAAGAGAAGGATAATGGTAGTTTATTTCCAAGGATGAAAGGCATTAATTAAAGGAGTTATACAAAGTGCCTAGAACAGTACCTAGGACATCACGCTGTTTTGTTATTATGACTAAACTCTAAGGGTATAAAGTACAAAAACTTTGTCTACTATTAATAGTAGGATTATTATAAGAAATACTTCGGCCAGGCATGGTGGCACATGCCTTTAATCCTAGCACTTGGGAGGCAGAGGCAGGAGGATCTTTGTGAATTCAAGGCCAGCCTGGTCTACAGAGTGAGTTCCAGGACAGCTGGGGCTACAGGGAGACTCTGTCTTGAAAAAAGAAATACCTGAAGACCACTCTCTGTACTACTAATCTCCCATGATTGTTACATTCAGAAATACAATTTGTTTGAGACCTGCCTGCCTCTGCCTCCTGAGTGCTGGGATCAAAGACATGCCACCATCACACAGAGCAGAAATACAGTATTTAAAGTACCAATCTGCAGCCAGAAGAAGTTGGAAGATGTGAATCTGATTGAAATACATTATATACAAGTATTTCAAAGGGCAAAACTTTTAAGTATATATTGGTAAGATTCAGTTATTCTTACTGGAAGATGCTGATTTTCAAGAATGATTCAATCTCTCATTAGAAGCAAACAAACAAAAAGGGTAATTCTTTCCCTTTCAGTCCTAAATTAAAGCTTCCAATGTAAGTATCTTTATTTCCTTATTAAAGCTTTTATTCTATAGCTTTCTGTTAAAGATATTTTGTCAATTTCATTCACAGTACTGCTAAAAAGCAAGTGGTGCACGCCTTTAATCCTAGCACCTGGGAGGCAGAGGCAGGCGGATCTTTGTGAGTTCAAGGCCAGCCTGGTCTACAGAGCGAGTTCCAGGACAGCTGGGGCTACAAGGAGACCCTGTCTCGAAAAGACCAAAAAAAAAAAAAAAAAGCAATCAAAAAGGTAGTTTGGCAAAAGTTAGTGAGGGATACACAGGGAAAGAGGAATAAAAAACAAAAAATAAGACCTTATGCACGCGTCACCACAGTATTTATTATGTAAAAAATGGGGCTGGACGAGATGGCCTAGCGGGTTAAGAGCGCCGACCGCTCTTGAAGAGACCCGGATTCAATCCCCAGCACCCACATGGCGGCCAGAACCGCCTGAAATCCAATTACCAGGAGAACTCCATTCCAGTTCCAGGGGAATCTGGACCCTCTTCTGACCTCCGCGGCATTGCCCGACATGGGTGCACAAACCTACATGCAGACAGTACATTCATACAATACAGAATAAATAAAAATTAAAACAAAAAAAAAAAAAAAAAGGACAATGTGGACCACTCCTCTTACATCATCTTAAGCTTTGTTTTTAAAACATGCCTGTTATTCTAGCCTTTGATCCAGGTTCTAAACAGGGAGGTTCTGGGTGGGTGTGGTGGCACATATCTTTAATCCCAGCACTATAATCACAGCGAGTTCCAGGTCAGCTGGATCTACAGGGAGACCCAGTTTCAAAAAGACAAAACAAAGAAAAACAGACACCAGGGAAGTTCTGAAAGGTCAACAAATTCTACTTAAGGAGACCCAGTATATCTTTGGAGTCAGAATCTATCTGCTAAGATCTAGCAACTACTTGCTGGAATAGCCACTCCATCAATATAAACAATACATCCCCTTACCATCTTGTTTCTTACTGTCTTATTCTCTAATGGTTAGCAGTTCCCAAGTTCCTAGTCACTTGGGCTTACAGACTTTACCTTTAGTCTTCTCCCTTAGCCTTTACTTCCTATGAAGTCTAATGTCAAGTTTTGGCTATCTCCTCTTATAATACTGCATGATTCCATTCATACAGAATCCTGAGAATACTCAAACATATTAACCAGATACTTTTCTCTATACCAGAGAACAGGGGCATAAAATTTGACTAAGGAAAAGTCTAAGGGAATACTTTGGGGTAGGGAAAAACTGGGCATCATAATTACAGTACTAGTTACACAAGTACAAACACTGGTTCAAATGCAATAATACGTACATCTGAAATTGCTGAACTGGTATCTCAATTCAGCAGCACATATACAAAAACTGCTGACATTTTTTACTGGGGGAGCAACTAATCCAGCTCCTACTCTACCCTTACAGAAAAGCACCAACATTAGCTCATAACTGAATGGAAGAACCACAAGTTTACAACATATTTGGTTTCTTTTCACAAGTTTACATCATAATTTGCTAGCAATTTCAAAATGAATAAAAATTTATAAAAATAAGAAAGTAGAAACACAGAACTCTGTTATAGGATAAATAAAATCAATGAATAATACATACATTAATTAAACATTATTTTCTCAAAATTTTTATACTATCTAAAGGTTCAAACAGAGCTTGGGAACTTTTCTATATCAAAGACTAAATTACATTCAACATATCTTGATGATAAATGCAGATTATTATAGCCTATAGTTTAGGAAAGCTGGAACTCAGCTGGTCATGAGTGTATTCCTAAAATCCTAGCACTTGTAAGGCAGAAGTAGGAATGCCAGAAGTTTCAGGCTAGCCTGGTCTAAATAGTAAATTCAAGTCAGTGAGGACTACATAGCAAGGCACTATCCCACCCACAAAAAGGGTGTGTGTGTATGTGTGTGTGTGTGTGTGTGTGTGTGTGTTATATAAAAGTCATGATTGGCAATTAAGTCTATTAAGTAAAAAATTCTATTTATTGATCTATTCCACTCTTTAATCATGCCAAGAAATGATCAGAGAGTCAGATGTGGGTGGTGGGAAATAAATCCAGGTACTCTGGAAGAGCAGCCAGTGTTCTTAACCACTGAGCAATCTCTTCAGCCTGAGGTTTTATTTTTTTTATTTGAGACAGGGTTTTACTATGTAGTCCTGGCTAGCCTGGAACTCTATGTAGACCAAGATGGGCTAGAACTCACAGCAACTCACCTACCTCTGCCTCCAGAGTGCTAGGATTAAGGGCCTTCAGGTTCTTACTTGAAAATAACTCTAACACATTTCTGATTATTTAACTCACTTAGAGTCCTCCTTCTCATCTTTTTCTTCTTCATCTTTCTTTTCCTCTTCTTTTTTTTCTGATTTTTCTGCTTTATCCTCTTCTTTCTCTTCTACTTTTTCTTCTTGTGAGGGACGGGCAATTTGCTGCTAGAATGAACCATCATTTGTGAGATATAAAAGCAAAAGAAACTTTGATAAATTATAATATTCATTTCAGCTTTTGGATTTTATTTTTTGTAGGGGGGGTGTTGGTGTTTTTGAGACAGGGTCTCCCTGTAGCTCCAGCTGAACTGGAACTTGCTATGCAGATCAGGTTGGTCTTGAACTCACAGAGACCCACCTGCCTCTGCCTTCCTAGTGCTGATATTAAAGGTGTGCTCCACCATGCCTGGCCAAGCCACTATTTTTTATTTTTATTTTATTTTTATTTTTAATTTTTTTTTATCATTTTTTATGTGTATGAGTGATCTGTCTGCATGTAGGTTTGTGCACCCATGTTGTGCAATGCCACGGAGGTCAGAAGAGGGCGTCCAGGATTCCCCTGGAACTGGAGTTAAAGATGGTTCTCAGCCACCATGTGGGTGCTGGGAATCGAACCCAGGTCCTCTGTAAGAGCAGTCGGTGCTCTTAATCCCTGAGCCAACTCTGCAGCCCCTGGCCACTATTTTTTAATGTATTCTATATGTACTGCTTAACATGTATAAATAGATACACCTTTCTCCAAAGCTCAGGATGCCTTGGTACCTACCACAGAGGAAAAAATGCTAAAATTGCACCTAGAAATCTGAGATTGGTGCTCTCTTTTCTGTAACCCCCTTTTAATCTGTCACTTGTATGTTCTAATACTATCTCAAAATTTCAAGACCTATATGTAAAGTTATCCCTCTATTATTATACAGTTAACATGCTCCAAGTAGTTTCATCATTACCAAACTTTTTTTTTTTTTTTTTTTTTTTGGTGTTTTTGAGACAAGGCCTCCCTGTACCCCCAGCTGGCCTGCAACTCACTCTGTAGACCAGGCTGGCATTGAACTCACAGAGATCCGCCTGCTGCTGCCTCCTGAGTGCTAGGAGTAAAGGGGTGCACCACCATGCCCAGCTCAAAGACAATTCTTAGCTGCCACGTGGGTGCTGGGAATTGAACTGGGCCCTCTGCAAGAGCAGTCAGTGCTCTTTACTGCTGAACCATCTCTTCCCCAGCCCCATGCCTTATTTTTTTTAATTAACGAATTAATTACTTTATGCATATATATGAGTGGTTTGTCTGCCTGTAAATACACCAAACTCATTCTATAAAGCCAGTATTAATTATCATGATACCAAATGAAATGAGGATTTACAAAAAAAGGGAAATTGCAGATCAATTTTCTTGATGAATAATGACAAAAATCTATAGTAGATTCACAGACAGAAATCACTGATCATCCCAATTGATGCAGAAAAGACATCTGACAAAGTTCAACATCCCTTTATGATAAACATTCTGAAGAAATCAGGATTAGGAGCATATCCAAAACAATAAAGGCTCTATACAACAAGCTATACTCAATATTATACAAAATGGTGAAAAAAATGAAAAAAATTCTTCTACACCAAGATTGAGGCAGTGGCGCCTGTTTACTCTTTTCAACGCAGTCCTTGAAGTTTTAGCTACAGCAATAAAGAAAGAAGATGAATATAAACAGGAAAGGAAGAAGTCACATCACTCCTGCTTACAGGGACTTTACCTTATACTTTAAAAACCCTAGACTTTGCCAGAAAAGTCTTAGACCTAATAAAACATTTTCAGCAAAGTAACAGGATACAACATCAACATGTAAAGGTGTGTAGCAGGCACAGTGGGGAATGGTAGCACATACCTTTAATCCCAGCACTCAGGAGGCAGAGGCAGGCAGACCTTCGTAAGATTGAGGCTAGTCTGATCGCACAGTTGATTTCTAAGCCAGCTGAGACAGGGAGACCCAGTCTCAAAAAAACTACCAGTAGCTTTTTTTTTTTGGTCTTTTCGAAACAGGGTCTCCCTATAGCCCCAGCTGTACCAGTAGCTTTTTTATATGCCAATAATGAACTTAATAAAAATTGCAGCCGGGCGTGGTGGCACACGCCTTTAATCCTAGCACTCGGGAGGCAGAGGCAGAGGCAAGTGGATCTTTGTGAGTTCAAGGCCAGCTTGGTCTACAGAGTGAGTTCTAGGACAGCTGGGACTACAGGGAGACCCTGTCTCCAAAAGACCAAAAGTAAATAAATAAATAAAAATTGGGAGGGCAGGTGTCCACTTTTATAATAAATTTAGAAAAAAAAAGAAACTAAGAAAATAATCAAGGAAGTGAAAGAACTGTATGGAAACTAACATACGAAAGAAAAAAACATGAAAACACCAGAAAGATGTAAAAACCTCTCATGGATTTAACAAAATTCCCATCAAAATTCCAATGACATTCTTCACAGAACCAGAATAGACATTGGGCTGGTGGGAGGGACTCAGAAATCAAGCTCTTTTCTGCCACACATGAGACCTGAATGGAATCCCCACTACTGTAAAAACAACACAAAAACCTCCTGTGGCAACACAAGACCCTGAATGGCCAAAGCAATCCTAAGCAGGAAGAAATCATGCCTGAGGTATCAAAATACCTGATCTCAAATTATATTACAGAGCCATAGTAATAAGATCAGGCATGTTGGCCAATAAAATAGAAAATCCAGAAATAAATTAACATAGCTATAGTTACTTAAGCGTCAATAAAAGTGTCTAAAACACGGGCTAGAGAGATGGCCTAGCGGTTAAGAGCACCGACTGCTCTTACAGAGGACCCGGGTTCGATCCCCAGCACCCACATGGCAGCCGAGAACCGTCTGAAACTCCAATTCCAGGAGAACTCCAGTTCCAGGGGAATCCGACACCCTCTTCTGACCTCCACGGCATTGCACGACATGGGTGCACAAACTTGCATGCAGACAGTACATTCATACACATACAGAAATAAATAAATAAATAAATAAATAAATAAATAAATAAATAAATAAATGATTTTAAAAAATGTCTAAAACACATAGGAAAAAGCCTCTTTAGTAAATGGTACTAGGCAACTGAATATCCAAATGTACAAAAGTAAAATTAGATCCACCTACCACACTGCATAAAAACCAATTCAAAAGCCAGACATGGTGGCACACACCTTTGATCCCAGCATTCAGGAGACAGAGGCTGGTGGATCTCTGTGAGATCTTGGCCAGCCTGGTCTACATAAGAGTTCTAGCCCAGCTGTGGCTATAGGGAGACCCTGTCTCAAAAAGACAAAACAAACAACCCCACAATTCACAAGGTGAGAGATCCTGAAACACTGAAACTACAGGAGGAACACACTTTAAGATAGAAGAACAGGGGGCTGGAGAGATGGCCTAGAGGTTAGGAGCTCTGACCGCTCTTGCAGAGGACCCGGGTTCGATCCCCAGCACCCACATGGAAGCTGAGAACTGTCTTTAATTCCAGTTCCAGGGGAATCCGACGCCCTCTTCTGACCTCCACAGCATTGCACAACACAGGTGCACAAACCTACATGCAGACAGTACATTCATACACATAAAAATGAATAAATAAATTAAATTTTAAAAAAAAAGAGAGAAGAGGGGCTGGAGAGATAGCCTAGCGGTTAAGAGCACTGACGCTCTTGCAGAGGACCCGGGTTCGATCCCCAGCACCCACATGGCGGTTAAGAACCGTCTGTAACTCCAATTCCAGGAGAACTCCAGTTCCAGGGGAATCCGAGACCCTCTTCTGACCTCCGTGGCATTGCACGACATGGGTGCACAGACCTGCATGCATACAGCACATTCATACACATACGAAAAATAAATAAAAAAAAAAAAAGAGAGAAGAAAAGACAAATTTCTGAAATGAACTGTATAGCACAGGAATTGCTTCAAGAATTGACAAATAGGATTGCATGAAATTTAAAAGTTTCTGGACAGCAAAGCAAATCATCACCCGAGAGAAAAGACAGCTTAAAGAATAGGAAAAAAATCTTTATCAACTAGAGATCAGATACAGGGTTAATATCTATGGAGTATTATAAAGAACTGTAAAAATTAAACACCAGAGAAATTTTTCATTCAATAAATGGAGCAATGAATCAAATACAGTACTTAAAAGAAATACAAATAGCCAAAACTTGGAAAAGCCATCAATATCCTTAATACACCAGTAAAATGCTTTGAGATTCCATCCCACACCAGTTATGTGTCTTACTATCAAGAAAATGAGTAACAACTGCTGGTGAGGATGTGGGGAAAGAGGAGCACGAGCTGGTGCAGTCCCTATGGAGATCAGTATGGCTTTTCTTAGTCAATATGACCCAGATATGCTACTCCTGGGAACATGCCTAAAGGACTCGCAGTCCCCCCACAGAGATATGCACATCCATGGTTATTGCTACACTGCTCACAGTAACTAAGAAATAGAGCAAACTCGATGTTCACCAACAAATGAATATAGAAAATGTGATATATGTACACGAGGGAGAGGAACGAATAATAACAAAGTGCATATGAAATTTCATGATGAAACCCTTTACTTTGTATGACAATTTAAATTAAACAGATATTAAAATCTATTTTTCTCTTTTCCGAAGTCAGAGAATCTACCCATGATGACTTTTTCTCACTTCTGAAATTAAAGATTAATTTTCTCCCACTCTAGAAGGTATTTTATCACCTGGCTCACTGTGCCCTGCTATCTAGTAGTATTCGATGTCAAATGAATATACTTTCTAACTAACTTGGTCCCAAGTCAATCTAGCCTATGTGTGAAATGTTTTTAGGCCATATTCATTAAAGTCCCCATAAGCAAAATCACAAATGGCCTCAACGTCTGTAGATCCTGATTAAACATCTAGTTCCTAAAATCAGAAGCCTTCACTTTACCCCAACCACTCCACGTTCTGCCCATCCCACATCTTCACTGCTGATGATGTTCTTGGTCCTCTTCATGACCTTTGATCCACTACCATATCAAGTTTCATACTACATCAAGAACTGCATCTACAGCCCAATGCTATGATTCTCTCACTTGTATATGACCTTCCTAATTATCACCATAGCTAATAGCCACATTGAAATTGTTTCTAGATATTTACTAGTAAAAAACCTTCTGAGGTATCAAGAGGATCTGCAAAAGTATATTTTGGAACCACAAGTCAACCTGCTTTGCTACTGGAAATGCTTTACTCAGCAATGCTACTACTCCTAATGCATCACTGTGAGCATAAAACCTGTCTCAACCTTTACACACATGCAGCACTAATTTATTGCTATGAACTAGTAAGATGGTATGTCAATGACAAAGCCTGGGATTTTTAAATTTTATTTTTTTTATTTTTTTTTTATTTATTTTCATATGTGTATGAATGTATTGTCTGCATGTAGGTTGGTGCACCCGTGTCATGCAATGCTGCGGAGGTCAGAAGAGGGCGCCAGGTTCTCCTGGAACTGGAGTTAAAGATGGTTTTCAGCCGCCATGTGGGTGCTGGGGATCGAACCCAGGTCCTCTGCAAGAGCAGTCGGCACTCTTAACCGCTAAGCTATCTCTCCAGCCCCTAAATTTTATTTTAATTAATTTATGTGCATCTTATCTTTACTTTTTATGTGTATGAATGTTTTGCCTGAGAGTACGTAAGTGTACCCGTGTCACGCAAAGCCCACGGAGGCCAGAAGGCACTGGATTCTCTGGAACTGGAGTGCAGCAAATCGAACCTGGGTCCACTGTACGAGCAGCCAGTGCTCTTAACTACTGAACAGCCAGTACTCTTAAGCAATGAGCCATCTTTCCAGCTCCTGATAAAGCCTTAACCCCCAAAATGGTTTATAATATAAAGGCAAGATGGACACACAAATACAAAGTAAGAAAGGGTTAAAATTTCCTAAAAACTCAATGATTGGGGGGCTGGAGAGATGGCCTAGCGGTTAAGAGCGCCGACCGCTCTTTCAGAAGACCTGGGTTGGATCCTGTGGTGATCTGGATGAGTGTCCCCCATAGGCTCTAGGTATTCTTGTCTCCAGTTGGTGGCGCTGTTTTTGGAGGTCTTGGAGGGTGTGGCCGTGCTAGAGGAAGTGCGTTGCTGGGGGCAGGCTTAGTGAGTTTTAACAAGCCTCATGGTCTACAGTTGCTTCCTCTCTGTTTCCTGTGCTTTTTGTGAGATGTGACCCTCGGTTTGCTGCTCCAGATTCAGCCGTCACGCCTCCTGCCACAATGGACTCTAATTCCCTGGAACCGCCAATCGTAAGATCAAATAAACTCTTCCTTTTATAAGTTCCTTGGTCATGGTGCTTTATCACAGCAACAGAAAACTGACTAATACAGATCCCCAGCACCCACATGGCGGCCGAGAACCATCTGAAACTCCAATTCCAGGAGAACTCCAGTTTCAAGGGAATCGACACCCTCTTCTGACCTCTGCGGCATTGCACGACACGGGTGCACAAACTTGCATGCAGACAGTACATTCATACACATACGGAAATAAATAAAATTTAAAAAAAAATTAAAAAAAAAACCCTCAATGATTGGGGCTGGAGAGATGGTTCAGCAGTTAAGAGTATATACTGCCCTTGCAGAAGACCCAGGTTCCATTCCCAGAACCCACATGGCAGCTAAGAACTAACTGTCTTTAAGCTGGGCATGGTGGCGCACACCTTTAATCCTAGCACTCAGGAGGCAGAGGCAGGTGGATCTCTGTGAGTGCCAGCCCAGCCTGGTCTACAGAGTGAGCTCCAGCTGGGGCTACAGGGAGACCCTGTCTCAAAAAAAGACACACACACACACACACACACACACACACACACACACATATAATCTTATTTTGCTTATAGTTTTCTCCTTTTAATATAAATCAGGGGGAAGGAAACAATCTAGCCAATATCTGAATTCCAACCCTCTCCTGGTGTTAGGGACGGACAAGCAAGCAACTATATTGTATTGCAACATGATCATCTATACCTGTCTTTAGAGCAACATCAAATACCAGTTAATACTGAGATTCCTACTACTATGTTAATACTGAGATTGCTACTACTATGTTAATACTGAGATTCCTTACTACTATATTAATACTGAGATTCCTTACTACTATGTTAATACTGAGATTCCTTACTATGTTAATACTGAGATTCCTACTATGTCTAACTATACACCCAATAGCCAGACATACAACTACTTGTTTTTGTTAAAAGGCTCAAATCTAAAGGTGGCACATGATCTACAATGTGAGCTCCAGGCCAGCTGGGACTACAGGGAGACCCTATCTCAGAAAGATGAAAAAAGAAAAAAAAGGGGGGGGGGGCTCAAATCTAAAACACAGAAAATAAATTATTTGAGTCCCATCCCCCTACCCCACAGTAAGCTGTCCAGAATTAAAATGACTGAGTTAACTGATAGAGAAAAAGGAAAGAAAGAAAGCAGTATTACTTTACTACTAGTCAGTATTTTCTTTTAAAATCTACTTCAGGAAATAAATAGAAAATGAGCTGGGCATGGTGGCATATACCTTTAATTCCAGCATTCAGAAGGCAGTAGCAGGCAGATCTGTAAGACTCTGAGTCCAGCATGGTCTACACAAGGAGTTCTAGATTAGCCAATGCTGTACAGTGAGACCCTGTGCCAACCAAAAAAAATGTCTTATGTTTCCTTACCAAAATATATTAATTGCTTTGTGTGGTAGCACATGCCTGTGTTTGTTTGTTTTTTTGAGACAGGGTCTCCCTGTACCCCTAGCTGGCCTGGAACTTACTAGGTAGAACAGGCTGGCTTTGAACTCAGAGATCCACCTGCCTCTGCCTCCAGAGTACTAGGATTAAGGGCACGGCACCATGCCCAGCTTGGTAACACATGCCTTTATTCCCAGCACTCAGAAGGCAGAAGCAGGTGGATCACTGTGAGATCAAGACCAGCCTGCTCTACATAGTGAGTTCCAGACTAGCTGGGGCTACAGAGAGATCTTGTCTCAAAAAAGACTTAAAAATAAATGTGTGTGTGTGTGTGTGTGTATAAAGTACCTGAATTCTAGGCTAACTTTCTCAAAAGTGAAAGCAAAAAATCAGCAAAAATGTACTATAGTTTTGGCAATAAAGATAACAACAGCTACCATTTATTGGGCATACTCTATGACCTTTACACTATATTCTGCAAACACACCCAGATTCTACACTGATTCCTAACAGGTAAGTATCACTGTCCTCAATCATAGATGTGGAAAGCAAGGCTCTAGGGACAAAGCAGCCTAACAGGTGCAGGCATAGTATCTAAAATTTTAACGTCTCCAAAACAGTCTTCCTAACTAGTGACTAAATTAGTTAGAAATCTCTCCAACTTCAAAATTATTAAATTATGTGAGTATATTCTTCTCAATACTTCAGGGGAATAAAAACATGATGGTATAAAGATAGGGACAAACACTCTTAACACAGAGGAAGAACACAAATTCCTATGAAAGAAATCAAGTATTTGGAAATGAAAAATGTGGGGTTTTTTTTTGTTGTTGTTGTTGTTTTTTTTTTGGTCTTTGACTTTTTAAGACAGGGTCTCCTTGCAGCCCCAGCTGTCCTGGTACTCACTCTGTAGACCAGGCTGGCCTTGAACTCACAAAGATCCGCCTGCCTCTGCCTCCCAAGTACTAGGATTAAAGGCGTGCGCCACCACGCCCAGCTAAAATGTGTTTTTTTTTAACAGTGACATTCTTGGTAGTACTGTTCACTAACAGGCAACATAAAAAATTTCATCTGCATACAGACATTACATTCATACACATACAGAAATAAATAAAATTAAAAAAAAAATTTCATCTGCATAGTGACAGATTTACCAAATGAAAGTGAATGTTGAAAATTACAGCATTCCCTAAAGGGAACACATTTTTACTTCTCACAAAAAGATATACATAAAATAAAATTCCTACTTGGTATCACCAGCTTAATATAGCCAATGAAATGAAAGCAGCTTTAAAAAAAATTCTGTGCACCTGTGTGTGTGTGTGTGTGTGTGTGTGTGTGTGTGTGCACTGTGTATACACATACCTAAGTACCAGTGACCATGGGTGCCTGAAGAGGGTATCAGATCCCATAAGGCTGGTAGTTGTAAGCTGCCTGATAGTGCTGGGAACCAAGCTCAGGGTCCTCTGCAAGAGTAATATGTGCTCTGCTGGGCGTGGTGGCACATGCCTTTA
This sequence comes from Rhizomys pruinosus, assembly GCA_009823505.1. Lineage (NCBI taxonomy): Eukaryota > Metazoa > Chordata > Mammalia > Rodentia > Spalacidae > Rhizomys > Rhizomys pruinosus. Next base: position 516,918 of record VZQC01006152.1, on the reverse strand, counting down.
ATCCTAGCACTCAGGAGGCAAAGGCAGGCGGATCTTTGTGAGTTCAAGGCCAGCCTGGTCTACAGAGTGCGTTCCAGGAGAGCTGGGGCTACAGGGAGACCCTGTCTCGAAAAGATCCCCCACCCAAAAAAAGAGTTATATGTGTTCTTAACCTCTGAGCCATGTCTCCAGCCCATGAATTTTTTTTTAATTGTAGAACCCAAATAACAACTAAACAGTCTTTTCTATCTTTATATTTCCATCAATTCAGAAACATTATCCATACCTGATTTCTGCCTCTGCGTTTTCCATAATTCCTTCTTACTAGGGCTTTATAATTCTCATTTTTCTTGGTTAAATAGTAATATAGAACACAATCAGGAACGCTCTGTAATTTCAAAAGATTCATAAATTAAAAAGAAAAATATGGCAACTTTTTTTTTTTTTTTTTTTTTGGTCTTTTTGAGGCAGGGTTGAGGCAGGGTCTCCCTTTAGTCCCAGCTGGCCTGGAGCTCACTATGCCTTGAACTCACAGGGATCCACCTGCCTCTGCCTCCCAAATGCTGGCGTTAAAGGTGTTCACCACCATACTCAGCATGGCAATTATTTTAAACTTAAGGCTGGACGAATAAGACAAAATCAACAACAATCCCAATAATTACCATACACTCACCATTCAAATAGACAGTGATGTTTATCTTAATTCAAAATATGTTAAGACTATCAGAGACAAAATATGTTAAGCACTATCAGAAACATTATTTTTGTTTCTTTTTTGGGGGGGCAGGTCTTTTTGAGATAGGGTCTCCCTTTAGCCCCATCTGTCCTGGAACTTGCTATGTAAACTAGGCTAGCCTTGAAAACACCAAGATCTGCCTACCTCTACCTCCTGAGTGCTGGGATTAAAGACACAAATAATTTTCTTATCAACTGGAAATACGTTATCTTTCTACTATATACATAAATATTCAGAATCTCTAGAGATGTTTTGCTCAAAAACATTAAAGCTAATTTACTACAAAAAGATTACATGGAAATCAGAGTCCTATTTAACTAAGCTCTATTGAATAAAAAACAGTGTGGTTGCTGTGGTACACACCTGTAATCCCAGCACTCGGGAGGCAGAGGCAGGCAGATCTCTGTGAGTTGAAGGCCAGCCTGGTCTACATAGCGAGTTCCAGGACAGCTGGGGCTCCAGGGAGACCCTGTCTCAACCCCCCCGCCCCGAAAAAAATCACTGTATTCTTAGGGAAATAGATCAGATCACTTCTTATTAAACAAGAAAATTACAACTGATTCTGTGCTTAAGATTCTAGTAGAATCACACCTTTAATCCCAGTACTCAGGGGCCTGAGGCTAACAGATCTCTGTGAGTTCAAAGCCAGCCTGGTCTACATACTGGGTTCCAGGTCAGCTGGGGTTACAGGGAGATCCTGTCTCAAAAAAACCCATAATATATTAGAGAGAGAGAGAGAGAGAGAGAGAGAGAGAGAGAGAGAGAGAGAGAGAGAGAGAGATTTTTTAGTATGATCATAATTATCATTTTATGGATTTAAAAAAAATTTTTTTTATGTGTATGTACTGTCTGCACGTAGGTCTGTGCACCCGTGTCGTGCAATGCCGTGGAGGTCAGAAGAGGGTGTCGGATTCCCCTGGAACTGGAGTTCTCCTGGAATTGGAGTTACAGACGGTTCTCAGCCGCCATGTGGGTGCTGGGGATCGAACCCGGGTCCTCTGCAAGAGCGGTCGGTGCTCTTAACCGTAGGCCATCCCTCCAGCCCCTTTATGGATATTTTTAATTAGAATAAAAACATTTTCCTCTATCAAGTCCTTTGCAAAATCAGATCTAATTGAACACCACTGCTTATCTGAACATAAGAAAAATCTAAAGCAGCATCACAAGTACAGATATTTTCTTACCTTCCTTTCCAAGTAGGATGCAATTAGTCCAAAGTTTTTTGGATGCTGGATAAACCTAAGTTTTTAAAAATAAATGACAACAAAAGAGAAACAGTACTGAGAATACGTGAGTCCTCAACCCTAAGAACATCTCTATTACATTTCCCCACTCCTCCACCCCAGGCTCAGAAAACACAAGGTAAGAGAGAGTAGAAAAAAATGCTGAGAGCCAGAATATGGGAAGGACAGCCGGGGAATGCTGTCTTCTGGACAGGACATGACTCACAGCAGCTGTGCCTATCTGCACAAGATCAAGTCCTGTCCACATTCCAGCGAGTACTGAGAGAAGGGCTCATGAAGGTCCCATCCCCAAGCTGAGGAGCTCATTTTTCTTCAGTAAAGTGAAGACCAGTGATCATAGCCTTCCTTGTTCATGAAGCAACCCTCGTAAAACTCGGTTTTGGTTTGTTTTATAAAAAGGACATCCAGGGGCTGGAGAGATGGCTCAGTGGTTAAGAGCACCGACTGCTCTTGCAGAGGACCCAGGTTAATTCCCAGCACCCACATGGCAGCTAAGAATTGTCTTTAGCTCCAGTTCCAGGCGAATCCAACGCCCTCTTCTGACCTCCGTGGTACTGCACGACATGGGTGCACAAACCTACATGCAGACAATAGTACATCATTCATACACATAAAAAAAAATAAATAATTTTTTTAAAAAAAAGGACATCCAAATAGGAAGAGGATTTGTTGGGAAGAATAGGAGGGAAAGGAGAATAATGGAGGGTGAGTACAGTCAAATACACTGTATGCACATATGAAATTATCAAAGAATAATTTTTTTTTAGAAACAGCCTGACTCAGCGTTGTTGTTTTTTTTTTTAATTTTTTAAATTTTATTTATTTATTTATTTTTTTTTTTTTTAAATTTTTTTTAATTTTTTTNGGGCTGCATGGTTAAGAGCACTTGATGCTCTTGCAGAGGCCCAGGTTCAACTTCCCAATCACCCAAATGGCAGCTAAGAACTGTTCTTTAGTGCCAGCCAGAGGCAGGTGGATCTCTGGAGTTCTCAAGGCCCAGCCTGGTCTACCCAGAGAATTCCAGGCTATTAGATTGGGGCTACAGGGGATGACGTTTGTCGTGTCTGAAAACCTGTGTGCGCACGGCAACCACGAATGCCGCACACACACGCACCAGGCCCTGCCTACTTTAGCACTCAAAAAGAACCCTGAAACCTGTTCAAACCAACCTCCTATACTCACCTGGTTCTGGGGGTGGTGGCAGGGGTGACAGGGGGCTCCTCAGTGGCTGCTGCAGCAGCAGCACTGGCGGCCGCAGCTTCATTTGTCATAGATCTGGTGATTCGGCCCTTTCTGCGGCCTTGGCTATTGGCAGTCTTTCGTCCCCTGGGTGTGGCCTGCTCTCTTTCCTCAGTTTTCGTTCTGTGAGTAGTAATTTTCCTGTTTTTGTCTTTTCCTGGGGCTTTCTCTAGAAACAAAAGAAAAAAAAAACCTTTGTGTTATGTAATGCTATAATATTATTAAAAGAGAGATTCTTCAAAACAGAAACGAATACATTTATTAATCTTTTGCTACTTAAAAAATTTTTTTAGCCGGCCATTGTGGTAACATATGCCTTTAGTCCCATCACTTGGGAGGGAGAGGTAGGGCACCTCCTGAGATCACGGGCAACAGCTTGGTCTAGACACGGGAGTTGCCCGACTGGTGTGACCTATACAGGGAGACCCTTGTCTCAAAAAATGTTTTTTTTTTTTCATTTTTAAAAATTTTGTTTTTATTTTATGTGTATGAGTGTTTTGCCTGTATGTGCATGTGTCCCATGTGCATGCAATGCCCAAAGGACCAGAAGAGGTGCTCAACACCTGGAAGTGGATGGAGTTAGGGGGGTTTGTTAAGCCCAAGTGTGTGCCCATTATAATTGAGCCATCTATCTCTCCAACCCCATAGTTAAAAAAAAAAAAATTATAACTATTGGGGCTGGAGCTAGAGATGGCCTAGCCGTTAAGATTCAACCAAATGGCTTCTGGTGGAAGCTGCCTGGGTTCCTTTAAACCCAGGGTTGACTAGCTGTGGGATAACCTTGGTTAAGCTACTTGGTTCCTTTAAACCCAGGGTTGACTAGCCATGGGTAACCTTGGTTAAGCTGCCTGGGTTCCTTTAAACCCAGGGTTGACAAGCCGTGGGATAACCTTGGTTAAGCTACCTGGGTTCCTTTAAACCCGGGGTTTACTAGCCATGGGATAACCTTGGTTAAGCTATTTGGTTCCTTTAAACCCAGGGTTGACTAGCCTTGGGATAACCTTGGTTAAACTACTTGGCCTCTGTGAGCCTCAGCTCCCTCATCTGAAAGAGAAGGATAATGGTAGTTTATTTCCAAGGATGAAAGGCATTAATTAAAGGAGTTATACAAAGTGCCTAGAACAGTACCTAGGACATCACGCTGTTTTGTTATTATGACTAAACTCTAAGGGTATAAAGTACAAAAACTTTGTCTACTATTAATAGTAGGATTATTATAAGAAATACTTCGGTCAGGCACTGGTGGCACATGCCCTTTAATCCAGCACTTGTGAGGCAGAGTCAGGAGGATCTTTGTGCATTCAAGGCCAGCCTTGGTCTACAGAGTGAGTTCCAGGACAGGCTGGGGCTACAGGGAGGACTCTGTCTTGAAAAAAACTACCTTGAAGGACCCCCACTCTCTGTACTACTAATCTCCCATGATTGTTACATTCAGAAATACAATTTGTTGAGACCTGCTTGCCTCTGCCCTCCTGAGTGCTGGGACAAAGACATGCCACAATCACACAGGCAGAAACTACAGTATTTAAGTACTCAAGCGCTTAGGCATCAAAGAAGGTGCGAGATTGAATTTGATTGAAATACATTTTATATACAAGTATTTCAAGGGCCAACAAAACTTTTAAGTATATATTGGTAAGATTCAGTTATTCTTACTGGAAGATGCTGATTTTCAAGAATGATTCAATCTCTCATTAGAAGCAAACAAACAAAAAGGGTAATTCTTTCCCTTTCAGTCCTAAATTAAAGCTTCCAATGTAAGTATCTTTATTTCCTTATTAAAGCTGTTTATTCTATAGTTTCTGTTATTTTAATTAAAGATTTTTGTCATTTCATTCACAGTACTGCTAAAAAGCAAGTGGTGTACGCCTTTAATCTAGCACTGGATGGCCGAGGCAGGGGGTCTTTGTGAGTGCAAGGCCAGCTGGTCTACAGAGCGGTTCCAGGACAGCTTGGGCTACAAGGAGACCCGGGCTCGAAAAGACCAAAAAAAATAAAAAAAAGCAATTCAAAAGGTAGTTTGGCAAAAGTTAGTGAGGGATACACAGGGAAAGAGGAATAAAAAACAAAAAATAAGACCTTATGCACGCGTCACCACAGTATTTATTATGTAAAAAATTGGGGGCTGGCGAGATGGCCTAGCGGGTTAAGAGCGCCGTACCGCTCTTGAAAGAGACTCCGGATTTCAATCCCCAGCCACCCACATGGCGGCCACGAACCGCCGAAATCCAATTTTTTTTTTTTTTTTTTTTTATTTTTTGTTTTTTTCCAGGAGAACTCCATTTCCAGTTCCAGGGGAATCGCGACCCTTCTGACCTCCGCTGGCATTGCCCGACATGGTGCACAAAACCTACATTGCAGACAGTACATTCATACAAATAAGACATAAATAAAAATTAAAACAAAAAAAAAAAAAAAAAGGACCAAGTGACCACCTCCTCCTTACATTATTCTTAAGCTTTGTTTTTCAAAACATGCTGTTACTCTAGCCTTTGATCCAGGTTCTAAACAGGGAGGTTCTGGGTGGGTGTGGTGGCACATTCTTTAATCCCAGCCCAATATAATCAACTGCGAGTTCCAGGTCGCTGATCTACGGGAGCCCAGTTTCAAAAAGAAAAACAAAGCAAAACAGACAACAGGGAAGTTCTGAAAGGTCAACAAATTCTACTTAAGGAGACCCAGTATATCTTTGGAGTCAGAATCTATCTGCTAAGATCTAGCAACTACTTGCTGGAATAGCCACTCCATCAATATAAACAATACATCCCCTTACCATCTTGTTTCTTACTGTCTTATTCTCTAATGGTTAGCAGTTCCCAAGTTCCTAGTCACTTGGGCTTACAGACTTTACCTTTAGTCTTCTCCCTTAGCCTTTACTTCCTATGAAGTCTAATGTCAAGTTTTGGCTATCTCCTCTTATAATACTGCATGATTCCATTCATACAGAATCCTGAGAATACTCAAACATATTAACCAGATACTTTTCTCTATACCAGAGAACAGGGGCATAAAATTTGACTAAGGAAAAGTCTAAGGGAATACTTTGGGGTAGGGAAAAACTGGGCATCATAATTACAGTACTAGTTACACAAGTACAAACACTGGTTCAAATGCAATAATACGTACATCTGAAATTGCTGAACTGGTATCTCAATTCAGCAGCACATATACAAAAACTGCTGACATTTTTTACTGGGGGAGCAACTAATCCAGCTCCTACTCTACCCTTACAGAAAAGCACCAACATTAGCTCATAACTGAATGGAAGAACCACAAGTTTACAACATATTTGGTTTCTTTTCACAAGTTTACATCATAATTTGCTAGCAATTTCAAAATGAATAAAAATTTAAAAAATCAGAAAGTAGAGAAAAACTCCGCAGAAACTCTGTTTTATAGGATAAATAAAATCATATGAATATACATACATACTTAAACATTATTTTCTCAAAATTTTTATACTATCTAAAGGTTCAAACAGAGCTTGGGAACTTTTCTATATCAAAGACTAAATTACATTCAACATATCTTGATGATAAATGCAGATTATTATAGCCTATAGTTTAGGAAAGCTGGAACTCAGCTGGTCATGAGTGTATTCCTAAAATCCTAGCACTTGTAAGGCAAACGTAGGAATGCCAGACAGGAAGTTTAGTTTTCAGGCTAGCCCCTCGGGCTAAATAGTAAAATTCAAGTCCGTGAGGACTACTATAGCAGGCACTATCCCCCACCAAACAAAAACCAAAAGGGGGTGTGTGTGTATGTGTGTGTGTGTTGTGTGTGTGTGTGTGTGTTATATTAAAAAGTCATGATTGGCAATTAAGTCTATTAAGTAAAAAATTCTATTTATTGATCTATTCCACTCTTTAATCATGCCAAGAAATGATCAGAGAGTCAGATGTGGGTGGTGGGAAAAATTCCAGGGACTCTGAAGAGCAGCCAGTTGTTCTTAACCACGGAGCAAGCGTGAGCCAGGAGGTTGAGTGGTTTAGTTGAGACAGGGTGGGGACGAGGAGGCCGGGGGAGTCCTGGAACGGAGTGTAGACAAGGATTGGGGACGAAAGCACAGCAAAAGCACCTACCTTCTGCCGCCAGAGTGCGAGGAGGAACGGAAGGGCCGGCAGGGTTGCGGACTCTGAAAAATAGAAACGTTAACACATGGGCGGAGGATTTAACGGCCACCACTTAGAGTTCCGCCGTCTCATTGGGGCGGCTTCATCTTTCTTCCTTTCTTTTTGTTTGATTTTTCGGCTTTTCTCTCTTCTTTTCTCTTTCTACTTTTTCTTCTTGTGAGGGACGGGCAATTTGCTGCTAGAATGAACCATCATTTGTGAGATATAAAAGCAAAAGAAACTTTGATAAATTATAGAATTTTCATTTCCGCTTTTGGATTTTTATTTTTGTTATGGGGGGTGTTGCGCTGTTTTGTTTTTGAGACAGGTCTCCCTGTAGCTCCAGCTGAACTGGAACTTGCTATGCAGAATCAGGTTGTTCTTGAACTCACAGAGACCCACCTGCCTCGCCTTCCTAGTGCTGTTATTAAAGGTGTGCTCCACCATGCCTGGCCAAGCAATATTTTTTTATTTTTATTTTATTTTTATTTTAATTTTTTTTATAATTTTTTATGGGTCTGAGTGATCTTCGCATGTATGTTAGTGCACCCATGTGTGCAAAATGCCACGGGGAACGGTTAGAAGAGGGTGTCCAGGTATTCCCCTGGAACTGGAGTTTTTAAAGATTGTTCTCAGCCACCATTGTGGGTGCTGGAATCGAACCAGGTCCTCTGTAAGAGCAGTCGTTTCTCTTAACCACTGCCCTGAGCCAACTTCTGCAGCCACCTGGCCACTATTTTTTTTACTGTCTTCTATATGTACTGCCTTAAAAACCCCGTGTATACAACAATAGATACACCTTTCCAAAGCTCAGGATGCCTTGGTACCTACCACAGAGGAAAAAATGCTAAAATTGCACCTAGAAATCTGAGATTGGTGCTCTCTTTTCTGTAACCCCCTTTTAATCTGTCACTTGTATGTTCTAATACTATCTCAAAATTTCAAGACCTATATGTAAAGTTATCCCTCTATTATTATACAGTTAACATGCTCCAAGTAGTTTCATCATTACCAAACTTTTTTTTTTTTTTTTTTTTTTTGGTGTTTTTGAGACACGGCCTCCTGTACCCCCAGCTGGCCTGCAACTCACTCTGTTAGACCAGGCTGCATTGGAACTCACAGTGATCCGCTGTGCTGCCCTCCTGAGTGCTAGGAGTAATAAAGGTGTGTCACCCTCCATGCCCAGCTCAAAGGACAATTCTTAGGCTGGCCACCTTGGGTGCGGGAATTGAATGGCCCTCTGCAAGAGTCAGGTCAGTGTTTTTTAACTACTGAGCCATCTCTTCCCCAGCCCCATGCCGTCTTTTTTTTTAATTAAGAAAATTTTTTTTTTTTTATTTATTTATTTTAAAAGATAGAAACAAGGGGAGAACTCCAAAACTCATTCTATAAAGCCAATATTTTAATGCTCATGATACCAAATGAAATGAGGATTTACAAAAAAAGGGAAATTGCAGATCAATTTTCTTGATGATCATACAAAAATTCTATAGTAGATGCCAGACAGAATCATTGCGCATTCCAATTGTGCGAGAAAAGACATCTGACAAAAGTTCAACATCCCTTTATGATAAACATTCTGAACGAAAATCAGGATTAGAGCTAATCCCAAAAACATTTTAAGCGCTTATACAACAAGCTTCTACTCTATTATACCACAATGTTGTGAAAAAAAAATGAAAAAAATTCTTCTATTACACCAAGATTACCGCAGTGACGCCTGTTTTACTCTTTTCACGCAAAGTCCTTTGAAGTTTTAGCTACAGCAAAAAGAAAAAGAAGATGAATATAAACAGGAAAGGAAGAAGTCCACACTCTTGCCTTACTTACAGGGACTTTACTTATTACTTTCAAAAAAAAAACAACCCTAGGACTTTGCCAGAAACGGTCTTAGCCCTAATTAAAACATTTTCAGCTCGTCAAGTAAAAACAGGATACAACATCAACATGTAAAGGTGTGTAGCAGGCACAGTGGGGAATGGTAGCACATCCCCTTTAATCCAGCACTCCGGAGGCAGAGGCAGGCGACCTTCGGAAGATTGAGCTATTGATCGCAAAGTTGATTTCTACGCCAGCTGAGAAGTGAGACCCCAGTTCAAAAAAACACTACCAGTAGCTTTTTTTTTTGGTCTTTTCGAAACGGGTTCTCTCCTATAAGCCCCAGCTGTCCAGTAAGCTTTTGTTTTAAAATATTGCCAATAAAATTTTTTTTTTTTTTTTTGGGCAACTTAATAAAAAAGTGCAGCCGGGCGTGGTGGCACACGCCTTTAATCCTAAGCACCAGGAGGCAGGGCAGAGGCAAGTGGATCTTTGTTGAGTTCAAAGGCCAGCTTGGTCTACAGAGTGGTTCTAGGACCGCGGACTAACAGGGAGACCCTGTCCCAACAGACCAAAGTAAAATAAATAAATAAAACATTGGGGCGGGCAGGTGTGGTTGGTCCACTTTTTAATAAATTTTAGAAAACAAGAAATTAAGAAAAAGAGGAAAAATAATCTAAGGAAGTGAAAAGAATTATGGGAAAACTAACAATAGAAGAAAAAAAAAACATTGAATGAATGAATGAATAACTAAATAAATATTTAAGTGATTTATAGATTTAATGTAATCTCAATTAAAATTCCAATGACATTCCTCACAGAACTAGATAGAATTGGGTGGTGGGGGGGACTCAGAAAATAAGCTCTTTTCTTGCCTACCCACGAGCACCTGCATCGGAATCCCCCAACTACTGTAACAACAACACCACAACAAAAAACCTCCTGTGGCAACAAAAGACCCTGAAGGCCATAAGCAAGCAATCCTACCCCCTATCTGCTCTAGAAGAAATCTGCCTGAGGTCTCAAAATCATACCCTGATCTTCAAATTATATTACAGTGCCATAGTCACAAAGACAGCATGTTCGGCCAATTATAAAATAGAAAAATCCAGAAGAAATAACTTAACATCATAGCTATAGTTACTTTAAGCGTCAATTAAAGTGTCTAAACACGGGTAGAGAGATGGCCTAGCGGCACCGACCGCTCTTACAGAAAACCCGGGTTCAAATACTGGCACCCACATGGCAGCTAAAAAAAAAAAAAAAAACTCCAATTCCAGGAGAAACTCCCGTTCCAGGGGAGGGAAAATCCGACACCCTCTTCTGACTCCCGGCATTTGCACGACTGGGTGCACAACAAATTGCATGCAGGGCCGTACATTATTACACATCTACAGAAAAAAAAAAATTAAAAACAAAAATATAAATAAATAAAATAATAAAATATATAAATAACTACATACCTGATTTTAAAAAATGTCTAAAACACATAGGAAAAAGCCTCTTTAGTAAATGGTACTAGGCAACTGAATATCCAAATGTACAAAAGTAAAATTAGATCCACCTACCACACTGCATAAAAACCAATTCACAAGCCAGCGGCATGGGGCCACACACCTTTGATCCCAGCATTCGGCGACAGAGGCTGGTGGACTCTGTGAGGATCTTGGCCCAGCTTGGTCTACATAAGAGTTCTAGCCCAGCTGTGGCTTATATATAGGGAGACCCTGTCTCAAAAAGGGAAGACAAAAAAACAACCCCACAATTCACAAGGTGAGAGATCCTGAAACACTGAAACTACAGGAGGAACACACTTTAAGATAGAAGAAACAGGGGGTATGGAGAGATGGCCTAGAGGTTGGGAGCTTGACGCTCGTGCAGAAGGACTCCGGGGTGAGAGCCCAGCCACCACATGGAAGCTGAGAACTGTCTTTAAGTTCCATTCCAGGGGGATCCGACGCCTCTTCTGACCTCCACAGCCATTGCCACAACAAAGGTGCACAAACACTACATGCAGACAGTACAAAAACCACCACAAACAACCTAACCCCCCCCCCCACCCCACCAGACCCCCCCCCCACACCCCCCCCTCCCCCCCCCCCCCCCCCCCCCCCCCCCCCCCCCCCCCACCCCCCCCCCCCCCCCCCCCCCCCCCCCCCCCCCCCCCTTCCCACCCCCCCCCCCCCCCCCCCCCCCCCCCCCCCCCCCAGTACTTCTACACATTAAAAATGGAATAAATAAATTAAATTTTAAAAAAAAGAGAGGAAGAAGGGGGCTGGAGAGATCGCCTAGCTGTTAAGAGGCACTGACTCCTCTTGCAGAGGCCCCGGGTTCGGATCCCCAGCACCCAAGTAAAAAAAAAAAAAAAAAAAAAAACCTCCAATTCCAGGAGACTCCAGTTCCAGGGGAATCCGAGACCCTCTTCTGACCTCGTGGACATTGCACGCCATGCGGTGCAAGTGACCGCATGCATACAAGGCACATCATACACCATTACGAAAAAAAAATAAAATAAAAACAAAAAAAAAGAGAGAAGAACAGACAAATTTCTGAAATGAACTGTATAGCACAGGAATTGCTTCAAGAATTGACAAATAGGATTGCATGAAATTTAAAAGTTTCTGGACAGCAAAGCAAATCATCACCCGAGAGAAAAGACAGCTTAAAGAATAGGAAAAAAAATCTTTATCACCTAGAGATCAGATACAGGGTTAATATCTATGGAGTATTATAAAGAACTGTAAAAAATAAACACCAGAGAACAAAATTTTTTTCACTTCAATTAAATGGAGCAATGAATCAAATACAGTACTTAAATGAAATACAATAGCCAAAAATTGGAAAAAGCCATCAATATCTTTACTCACACAGTAAAACGATTTGAAGATTCCATCCCACACAGTTATGTGTTCTTACTATTAAGAAAATAATTGATACCAAATTCTGGAGAGTATGTGGGGAAAGAGGAGCACGAGCTGGTGCAGTCCCTATGGAGATCAGTATGGCTTTTCTTAGTCAATATGACCCAGATATGCTACTCCTGGGAACATGCCTAAAGGACTCGACAGTCCCCCCACAGAGATATGCACATCCATGGTTATTGCTACACTGCTCACAGTAACTAAGAAATAGAGCAAACTCGATGTTCACCAACAAAAAAAAACCACAAAAATGCAATATAGAAACAAAATGTTGCTATATGTACACGAGGGAGAGGAACGAATAATAACAAAGTGCATATGAAATTTCATGATGAAACCCTTTACTTTGTATGACAATTTAAATTAAACAGATATTAAAATCTATTTTTCTCTTTTCCGAAGTCAGAGAATCTACCCATGATGACTTTTTCTCACTTCTGAAATTAAAGATTAATTTTCTCCCACTCTAGAAGGTATTTTATCACCTGGCTCACTGTGCCCTGCTATCTAGTAGTATTCGATGTCAAATGAATATACTTTCTAACTAACTTGGTCCCAAGTCAATCTAGCCTATGTGTGAAATGTTTTTAGGCCATATTCATTAAAGTCCCCATAAGCAAAATCACAAATGGCCTCAACGTCTGTAGATCCTGATTAAACATCTAGTTCCTAAAATCAGAAGCCTTCACTTTACCCCAACCACTCCACGTTCTGCCCATCCCACATCTTCACTGCTGATGATGTTCTTGGTCCTCTTCATGACCTTTGATCCACTACCATATCAAGTTTCATACTACATCAAGAACTGCATCTACAGCCCAATGCTATGATTCTCTCACTTGTATATGACCTTCCTAATTATCACCATAGCTAATAGCCACATTGAAATTGTTTCTAGATATTTACTAGTAAAAAACCTTCTGAGGTATCAAGAGGATCTGCAAAAGTATATTTTGGAACCACAAGTCAACCTGCTTTGCTACTGGAAATGCTTTACTCAGCAATGCTACTACTCCTAATGCATCACTGTGAGCATAAAACCTGTCTCAACCTTTACACACATGCAGCACTAATTTATTGCTATGAACTAGTAAGATGGTCTTTAATGACAAAGCCTGGGACTTTTTAAATTTTATTTTTTTTATTTTTTTTTTATTTATTTTCATATGTGTTTTTTTATGAATGGATTTCTGCATGTAGGTTTGGTCACCCGTGTCACATTGCAATGCTGCGGAGGTCAGAATGAGGGCGCCGCCATTTCTCCTGGAACTGGAGTTAAAGATTGTTTCAGCCGAAATGTGGGTGCTGGGGCTAGAACCAGGGTCATCTGAAAGAGCATTCGGCACTCTTAACCTAAGCTATCTCTCCAGCCCCTAAATTTATTAATTAATTAGTGCATCTTATCTAACTTTTTTGGTCTATGAATGTCTTTGCCTGAGATTACGTAAGTGTACCCAGTGTCACGCAAGCCCATGGAGGCTAGAAGGCAATGGATTCTCTGGAACTGGAGTGCAGCAAATCGAACCTGGGTCCACTACAAGAACAGCCAGTGCTCTTTAAACTTACTGAACAGCCCGTACTCTTCAGCAATGAGCAATTCTTTCCAGCTCCTCCTGGTAAAGCATTAACCCCCAAAATGGTTCTACTATATAAAAGGCAGATGGACCCACACAAATACAAAGTATCAAAGGCTAAACTTTCCTAAAAAACTCAATGATTGGGGGGCTGGAGAGATGCCTCGCGGTTAAGAGCGCCGCCGCTCTTTAGCTGACCCCTGGGTTGATCCTGTGGGTGTGTGATCTCGATGAGTGTCCCCCATAGCTCTAGGTATTCTTGTCTTCAGTTGGTTTGGCGTGTTTTTTTGGAGGTCTTGAGGGTTGTGGCGTGTGCTAGAGGAATGTAGAGGACGTGCGTTGCTGGGGGCAGGCTTCTTAGTGAGTTTTAACAAGCTCGTGGTCTACAGTTGCTTCTTCTCTGTTTCCTGTGCTTTTTGTGAGATGTGACCCCCGGTTTGCTGCTCCAGATTCAGCAGTCACGCCTCCTGCCACAATGGATTATAATTCCCTTGGAACCGCATCGGAAGATCAAAATTAAACTCTTCCTTTTATTAAGTTCCTTGGTCATGGTGCTGGTCCATCACAGCAAACAGAAAACTGACTCATACAGATCCACCAGCACCACCGGCGGCCGAAGATACCTCTGTCTGCTCTGAAACTCCAATTTTTTTTTTCGGCGAACTCCAGGTTTCAAGACTCGACACCCTCTTCTGACCTCTGCGGCATTGCACGACACGGGGTGCTGCACCAAACTTGCCATGCCGACAGACATTATATCACAACATACGGAAAATAAATACAATTTAAAAAAAAATTAAAAAACAAAACCTCAATGGATTGGGGTGGAGAGATGGTTCAGCAGTTAAGCGATTATTACTGCCCTTGCAGCACGGACCCAGGTCCATTCCTAGAACCCACCTGGCAGCTAAGAACTAACTGTCTTTAAGCTGGGCATCGGTGGCGCAACCTTTAATCCTATGCACTCAGGAGCAAGAGGCCGGTGATCTCTGTGAGTGCCAGCCCAGCCTGGTCTACAGGTGAGCTCCAGCTTTGGGCTACAGGAGACCCTGTCTCAAAAATAGACACCACTCACACACACACACACCCCCACCCACACAACACACAATAATCTATTTTGCTTATAGTTTTCTCCTTTTAATATAAATCAGGGGGAAGGAAACAATCTAGCCAATATCTGAATTCCAACCCTCTCCTGGTGTTAGGGACGGACAAGCAAGCAACTATATTGTATTGCAACATGATCATCTATACCTGTCTTTAGAGCAACATCAAATACCAGTTAATACTGAGATTCCTACTACTATGTTAATACTGAGATTGCTACTACTATGTTAATACTGAGATTCCTTACTACTATATTAATACTGAGATTCCTTACTACTATATTAATACTGAGATTCCTTACTATGTTAATACTGAGATTCCTACTATGTCTAACTATACACCCAATAGCCAGACATACAACTACTTGTTTTTGTTAAAAGGCTCAAATCTAAAGGTGGCACATGATCACATATTGAGCTCCAGGCCCGCTGGGACTACAGGGCTGACCCTATCTCAGAAAGATGATGTGAATGAAAAAACAAAAAAGGAAAAAAAAAAACGGGGGGGTGGCTCAAATCTAAAACACAGGAAAATAAATTATTTGATGTCCATCCCCCTACCCCACAGTAAGCTGTCCAGAATTAAAATGACTGAGTTAACTGATAGAGAAAAAGGAAAGAACGGCATAGCAGTATTACTTACTACTAGATCAGTATTTTCTTTTAACAATCTACTTCAGGAACTAACATAGAAAATGAGCTGGGGCGCCTGGTTGCATGTTCCTTTAATTCCAGCATTCAGAAGGCAGAGTTTTACCCAACCTAAGTAGCAGGCAGGATCTGTTCAAAGACTTATGAGCCCGCCTGGTCTACACAAGGAGTTCTAGATTAGCCAATGCTGTACAGTGAGACCCTGTGCCAACCAAAAAAAATGTCTTATGTTTCCTTACCAAAATATATTAATTGCTTTGTTTGGTAGTAACTGCCTGTTTTGTTTGTTTTTTTGAGACAGGGTCTCCTGTTACCCCTAGTGCCTGGAACTCTAGGCGAACAGGCTGGCTTTTTAAACTCAGGAGATCCACCTGCCTTGCCTCCAGAGTACTAGGCTTAGGGGACGGCCACCATGCCCAGCTTGGTACACACCTGCCTTTTATTCCCATCGCCACTCAGAAGGCAGAGGCCGGTGGATCACTGTGATGAAAGACCAGCCTGCTCTAATAGTGAGTTCCAGGGACTAGCTGGGGCTACAGAGAGGTCTTGTCTAAAAAAAGACTTAAAAATAATGGTTTTGTGTGTTGTGTGTGTGTGTTAAAGTACCTGAATTCTAGGCTAACTTTCTCAAAAGTGAAAGCAAAAAATCAGCAAAAATGTACTATAGTTTTGGCAATAAAGATAACAACAGCTACCATTTATTGGGCATACTCTATGACCTTTACACTATATTCTGCAAACACACCCAGATTCTCTTTTCACCTCGTTTTTTTTCTTTTTTCTTTTTTTTTTTCTTTCGTTTTTTTTTTTTTTTTTTTTTTTTCTTCTTTTCTTTCTCTTCCTTTTTTTTTTTTTTTTTTTTCTTTCTTTTTTTTTCTTTTTCAATTTTTCTTTTATTTTTTTTCTTCTTTTTTTTTTTTTTTTTTTCTTTTGGTATTAGTATCCTCACTTGCCCCCCCCTCTAGATGTGGAAAGCAAGCTTCTCAGGGACAAAGCAGCCTAACAGGTGCAGGCATAGTATCTAAAATTTTAACGTCTCCAAAACAGTCTTCCTAACTAGTGACTAAATTAGTTAGAAATCTCTCCAACTTCAAAATTATTAAATTATGTGAGTATATTCTTCTCAATACTTCAGGGGAATAAAAACATGATGGTATAAAGATAGGGACAAACACTCTTAACACAGAGGAAGAACACAAATTCCTATGAAAGAAATCAAGTATTTGGAAATGAAAAACTGTGGGTTTCTTTTTTGTTGTTGTTGTTGTTTTTTTTTTTTGGTCTTTGACCTTTTTAAGCCAGGGTTTCTATTGCAGCCCCAGCTGTCTGGTACTCACTATGTAGACCAGGGCTGGCCTCAAACTCAGAGTTCCTCTGCCTCTGCTTCTGCCCTCTGCCTCCCAAGTACTAGGGATTAAAGGCTTGTGCGCCACCACGCCCAGTACAATTTTATTTTATTTTTTTTTTTTTTTTTTTTTTTTTTTTTTTTTTTTTTTTTTTGAAATTAAAAAAAATTTCTATCTGTTGCAAAAAAAAAAAAAAAAAAAAAAAAAAAAAAAATTACAATTAAAAAAAAAAAAATTCATTCGGCATCGTGACGAGTTACTCAAAGGAAAGGTGAGTGGAAAATACAGCATTCCCCTTTTGTTTGTAATAAAAGGGAACAACAGTTTTTTATATTCTCAAAAAAAAGTATTGATACATAAAATAAAAATTCTACTTGGCTATCAACAGCTTTAATATAGCCCAATGAAATGAAAAGAAGCTTTAAAAAACATTCTTGTGCAAATGTGTGTGTGTGTGTGTTTTCTGTGTGTGTGTTGTGTGCACTGTGTATACCATACCTAAGTTACCCGTGACCATGGGTTCATGAAGAGGGGTATCCAGATCCCATATGGTTGGTTTTTTTTAAAAAAAAAAAGTTGTACGCCTTGCCTGATAGTGCTGGGAAAACCAAGCTCAGGTGTCCTATGTAAGAGTATATCGTGCTTGCTTGGCGTTGTGGGGCACATGCCTTTAATCCTAGCACTCAGGAGGAATAGGCAGGCGGATCTTTGTGATTTCAAGGCCAAGCCTGGGTCTACACGCAGTGAGTTCCAGGAGAGTGGGGCTACAGGGACACCCGCGACCTGTCTGGAAAAGATCCCCCACCCAAAAAAAGAGTTATATGTGTTCTTACCCTCTGAGCCCCATGTCTCCAGCCTGGAATTTTTTTTTTTTTTTTAATTGTAGAACCCAAATAACAACTAAACAGTCTTTTCTATCTTTATATTTCCATCAATTCAGAAACATTATCCATACCTGATTTCTGCCTCTGCGTTTTCCATAATTCCTTCTTACTAGGGCTTTATAATTCTCATTTTTCTTGGTTAAATAGTAATATAGAATAGACCCACAATCGAAACGTCTTCTTAATTTCAAAAAATTCATTAATTAAAAAGAAAAATATGGCAACTTTTTTTTTTTTTTTTTTTTTTGGTCTTTTTTGATGCAGTGTTGAGGGAGTGGTCTCCCTTTAGTCCCAGCCTGGCCTGGAGCTCACTCGCCCTGTAGACCAGGCACCACCGTGCCTCCTGCCTCCCAAAGCTGGGATGAAAGGTGTTCACCACCATACTCAGCATGGCAATTATTTTAAACTTAAGGCTGGACGAATAAGACAAAATCAACAACAATCCCAATAATTACCATACACTCACCATTCAAATAGACAGTGATGTTTATCTTAATTCAAAATATGTTAAGACTATCAGAGACAAAATATGTTAAGCACTATCAGAAACATTATTTTTGTTTCTTTTTTGGGGGGTTTTTTTTTTTTTTTTTTTTTTTTTTTTTAGGGTCTCCCTTTAGCCCCCCTTTCCTGGAACTTGCTATTGTAAACCAGGCTAGCCTCTTGAAATACACACCCAGAGATCTGCCTACCTCTACATCCTGAGTGATGGGATTAAAGTCATGCACAAATAATTTCTTTATCAACTGGCAATACTTTCTTTCTACCTTATATACATAAAATATTAAGAATCTTCGAGATGTTTCTCAAAACATTAAAGCTATTTACTACCAAAAAAGAATTACATGGAAATCGGCGTCCTATTTAACTAAGTCTATTGAATAAATAAAAAACCGTGTGGTGGTTTGCTGTGGTTACCCACACCTGTAATACCAGCACTCGGGAGGCAGTGCAGATGGATCTCTTATGAGTGCAGGCCCGGCTGGCTCTAATCTACATAGTGAGTCTAGGACAGCTGGGGCTCCAGGGGAGGAGACCTTGTCTCAACCCCTCCCCCCCGAAAAAAAAAAGCACTGTATTTTGGGAATAGATCATTATCACTTCTAGGAACACAGACATTAAAAATGATTTGTTGCTTAAGATTTAGTAGGAATCACACCTTTAATCCCAGTACTCAGGGGCCTGAGGCTAAAGATCTCTGTGAGTTCAAAGCCAGCCATTGGTCTAATTGGCGTTCCAGGTCAGCTGGGGTTACAGGGAGATCCTGTCTCAAACAACCAAAAAAAAAAAAAAAAAAAAAAAAAAAAAAAAAAAAAAAGAAGAGAGAGAGGAGAGAGGGAGAGAGGGAGGGAGGAGAGAGGAGATGAGAGAGATTTTGAGTATGATCATAATTCTCATTTTATGGATTTAGAAAAAAATTTTTTTTTTTATTGTTGTCGGTTACGGTATGCACGTAGGGCTGTGCACCCGTGGGTGCACAATCCGTGGAGGTCAGAGAGGGGGTCGGAGGCCCAGGGCAACGGGAGTTCTCCGGGAAGGGGAGTGACAGACGGGTCGCAGCCGCCAGGTGGGTGCGGGGGATCGAACCGGGTTCCTCTGCAAGAGCGGGCGGGGGCCTCGTAAAACCGGCGGCCATCCCTGTCTAGCCCCTGTGGGGAGATGTGTGAATTAGAAGAAAACTATTTGTTGCCTCTAGCAAGTCGTGGGCAAAAGCAGAGAGAAGGGAACACCACGGCTGAGCGGAACAGAGAAAAAGAGAAAGCAGCAGCACAAATGGACATGAGAGGGGTTAGACCGGCCTGTCCAAGTTAGGATCTGCAATTAGTTCCAAAGTTCTTTGGATGCTGGATAGCACCTAAGTTTTTAAAATAAATGACAACAAAAGAGAAACAGTACTGAGAATACGTGAGTCCTCAACCCTAAGAACATCTCTATTACATTTCCCCACTCCTCCACCCCAGGCTCAGAAAACACAAGGTAAGAGAGAGTAGAAAAAAATGCTGAGAGCCAGAATATGGGAAGGACAGCCGGGGAATGCTGTCTTCTGGACAGGACATGACTCACAGCAGCTGTGCCTATCTGCACAAGATCAAGTCCTGTCCACATTCCAGCGAGTACTGAGAGAAGGGCTCATGAAGGTCCCATCCCCAAGCTGAGGAGCTCATTTTTCTTCAGTAAAGTGAAGACCAGTGATCATAGCCTTTCCTTGTTCCTGAAGCAACCTCGTTAAAAATCGTGTTTGGTTTTGTTTTATAAAAAGGGACATCCAGGAGGCTGGCGCCGATGCTCAGTGGTTTAAGAGCCCGACTGCTTCTTGCAGAGGACCCAGGTTAATTCCAGCCACCACAGGAGCTAAGAATCTTCTTTGACTCCAGTTCCATGCGAATCCAACGCCCTCTTCGGACCTCCGGGTACTGCCTGACTGGGTGCCCAAACCTACATGGAGACCATAGGAACATTCATAACATAAAAACAAATAAATATTTTTTTAAAAAAAAGGAATCCAAATAGGAAGGAGGATTGTTGGGAGAAATAGGAGGAGAACGGCAGTATAGTGGAGGGGAGTACCGTAAACAAAAGTACACTGTATGCACATATGAAAAATTATCAAAGAATAATTTTTTTTTAGAACCAGCCTGACTCAGCGGGTTGTTTTTTTCTTTAATTTTTTAAATTTTATTTATTTATTTATTTTTTTTTTTTAAATTTTTTTTAATTTATTTCTATTTATTTTGTAGTGTATGAATGTACTACTGTATGCATGTATGTCGCACATCGTTCGTCGCTGGCAATTGCCGCGTGAGGTCAGTAGAGGGGCGTCGGATTCCCCTGGGGCACTGGAGTTCTCCTGGAAATTGGAGTTTAGGATGGTTCTTGGCCGCCATGTGGGTGCTGGGGATCGAACCCGGTTCCTCTGTAAGAGCGGTCGGTGCTCTTAACCGCTAGGCCATCTCTCCAGCCCAAATTTTATTTATTTTTATATGTGTATGAATGTACTGTCTGCATGCAGGTTTGTGCACCCATGTCCTGCAATGCCCTGGAGGTCAGAAGATGGTGTTGGATTCCCCTGGAACTGGAGTTCTCCTGGAACTGGAGTTAAAGACGGTTCTCAGCCGCCATGTGGGTGCTGGGGATTGAACCCGGGTCCTCTGAAAAAGCGGTCGGCACTCTTAACCGCTAGGCCATCTCTCCAGCCCCCAAAGAATAAATTTTAAAATATTAAAACTATACGGACTCACAAATATTTTAACAATGTAAGAAAAATTTGGAAAAAGGAATATTTGGAAAAAGAAATATGTCCAGCCTTATTCACAGGAAATCCTCACTGCCAACTGGAGTAACAACTTCTGACTCACTGGAAATTTTCAGGGAACCAGTTACACAGGCTGTTTAACGTGGTGTACGGTAATGTGAAGGCACAGAAATTTGTCCTATAACAAAGCTCCCCAATGTGCTTGGAAGTCTCTCCCCAATTCTAATATTTTATTTAGCATTTTTATGTGTATTGCCTGCATGTATGTAAGTGCACCCATGTCGTATAATGCCCATGGAGGTCAGAAAAGGGCATCAAATTCCCCTAAAACTAGAGTTATAGATGGTCGTTAGCTGCCATTGGGTGCTGGGAATCAAATTCTGGTCTTCTGTAAGAGCAGTCAGTGCTCTTTTTTTTAATTTTTTTTTATTAATTTTATTTATTTATGTATGTGTATGAATGTACTGTCTGCATGCAAGTCTGTGCACCCGTGTCGTGCAATGCTGCGGAGGTCAGAAGAGGGTGTCGGATTCCCCTGGAACTGGAGCTCTCCTGGAATTGGAGTTTCAGACGGTTCTCGGCCGCCATGTGGGTGCTGGGGATCAAACCCGGGTCCTCTGTAAGAGCGGTCGGCACTCTTAACCGCTAGGCCATCTCACCAGCCCAGAGCAGTCAGTGCTCTTAACTGCTCTAGCTAGCCATCTCCCCAGGCTCCAACCTCCAGTCTCTCTTTTAAAATGATTCCACACACCACATTTCTTATCTGTTACTCATCTCACCTATAAACTTATATGAGGATAAATATTTCTCTATTCCTCACAGTATTTATTTCAATTTTTTTATTAATTTTATTTATTTCTGTATGTGTATGAATGCACTGTCTGCATGCAAGTTTGTGCACCCGTGTCGTGCAATGCCGCGGAGGTCAGAAGAGGGCGTCGGATTCCCCTGGAGCTGGAGTTCTCCTGGAATTGGAGTTTCAGACGGTTCTCGGCCGCCATGTGGGTGCTGGGGATCGAAACCGGGTCCTCTGTAAGAGCAGTCGGCACTCTTAACCGCTAGGCCATCTCTCCAGCCCCTTATTTCAATTTTGAATTGGGGCAAAAGTTTTGTGGAAATAGTTCACTTTATAAATAAATGCTGGGCCGGGTGTGGTGGCACACACCTTTAATCCTAGCACTTGGGAGGCAGAGGCAGGCAGATCTTTGTGAGTTCAAGGCCAGCCTGGTCTACATAGTGAATTCCAGGACAGCTGGGGCTACAGGAGACCCTGCCTCAAAAACACCAAAAATAAAAAAATTAAAAAAGGGACTGTAGAGATAGCCTAGTGGTTAAGAGCACCGACGCTCTTGCAGAGGACCCGGGTTCGATCCCCAGCACCCACATGGCGGCTGAGAACTGTCTGTAACTCCAATTCCAGGAGAACTCCAGTTCCACGGGAATCCGAGACCCTCTTCTGACCTCCACGGCATTGCGCGACACGGGTGCACAGACCTGCATGCAGACAGTACATTCATACACATACAAAGATAAATAATAACAATTAAAAATAAATAAATAAATAAAAAATTAAAAAAATAAAAAATAAATGCCAAATACTTTTACTAACATATGAAGTTCTATTGGAGAAAAAATTAAATATTTAAATTACTTGTCCTTAAAGATCTCCTTCTCGTGGTCAGTCCAAACATTCATAAACTGCCTGTCTTTATAAACCTTCATAGGGTCCTCCATAAGCCCATTCATATTAATGAACTTGACCCTTCTTTGTTCGGCATCAAACATCATGGGCGGGATCACAGAGAGTTGTCGCATTTGCTTCTCATTATTCTGCAAAAAGAAATACAGCATAGTTAGAAATGTAAACTAGACATTTCAAAATGTCACAGAACTTAACATTGTTTAAAATGTGTAATTTAATGACAATAGTGTCAAAAATCATAACATCTCACAGATGATTTCTCATTTCTAATGAATTTTCAATGAATTATCACTTAAAGAAACAGAATTCACTTTAAAAATCTACTTTTGGGTTTTTGTTGTCATTTTTTATTAAGAAAAAAAAATTGTTTAAAGTTTGTTTTGGGGGCTGGACAGGTTAAGAACCCTTGCTGCTCTTGCAGAGCACCTGTGTTTGGTGTCCAGCACCCACTCAGCCGTAACAACTCTCTGTAACTCCTGTTCCAAGGGATCCAACACCCTCTTCTGACTTCTCTAGGCACTGTAAGACACAGGTGTACTTACAAAGCAAAACACTCATACAAAAATAATGAAATAAATATTTAAAATTTTTCATTTTTCATTTTTTTTTTTTTTTTGGGTCTTTTTGAGACAGGGTCTCCCTGTAGTCCCAGCTGTCCTGGAACTCACTCTGTAGACCAGGCTGGCCTTGAACTCACAAAGATCCGCCTGCCTCTATCTCCCAAGTGCTAGGATTAAGGGCGTGCGCCACCACGCCCAGCCATTTTTAATTTTTAAGGATTTTACTTATATTTACTTTTATGCATATAGGTGTTTTGACTGCATGTATGTAAGTATACTTATGCATGCCTGGTTCCTGCAGAGGCCAGAAGACGGTATTGGATCCCCTGGAACTGGAGTTGATGATGTTACACTCCATGTAGGTGCTAGAGACTACAAATGTTCTTAACTATTGAGCTATCTCTAACCCTGCAGTCCAGGCTGGCCCAGAACTTACTAAGTAGTCTAAGGGCCTCAAATTTACAGCAGACTCTCAATGCTGTAATAGGTTACAGATGTGAGCCATCACAGTTGGCTTGTCCACTACTACTTTGAGAAATTCTTTACATAATTAAACAGAACTGATTTAGGAAAATAAAGAAATTTTAGACCTAGAAGATATAAGATAAACTTGATTGAAGCAGTTACTTTGTGAAGCTTTTGGGTATCATATAGTCTCATTTAGAAAGCAGTCTTCAGGGGGCTGGAGAGATGGCCTAGCGGTTAAGAGTGCCGACTGCTCTTGTAGAGGACCCGGGTTTGATCCCCAGCACCCACATGGCAGCTGAATACTGTCTTTAACTCCAGTTCCAGGGGAATCCGACACCCTCTTCTGACCTCTGGCATTACATGACCCAGGTACACAAACCTACATGCAGACAGTACATTCATACACATAAAAAACAAAATTTTAAAAATATATTAAAAAATGTTAAAAAAAAAAAAAAAGCAGTCTTCAGGCTGGAAAGGTGGCTTAGTGTAATTGCAGACATGGAGGCAAGACACTAATATCATACACACAAAATAAAAATAATAAATAAAATACTTTAAGCTGGGCATAGTGACCCACACCTTTAATCCCAACACTCTGAAGGCAGAGGCAGGCGGATCTATGTAAATTCAAGGCCAACCTGATCTATACAGCGAGTCCCGAGACAGCTGGGGCTACCTACAGAGAGACCCTACAGACAAACCCTATCTCAAAAAGACAAGAAAACAAAACAAAACAAACACTAAAATAAAAACACAAAACCTAATCTTGGAAGCTGGAGAGATGGTTCACCAGTTAAGAGTACAAGCTATTCTTCCAGAGGACCCAGATTCAGTTCCCAGCACCCACATAGCATCTAACAGCCATCTATAGCTCCAGTTCCAGAAATAAAATTTAAAAATTGGTTGGGGTTTGAGAGATGGCTCAGCAGTTAAGAGCACCGACTGCTCTTGCAGAGGACCCAGATTTGATTCCCAGCACCCACATGGTGGCTGAGAACTGCCTTTAATCCAGGTGTGGTGACTCATGCCTTTAATTGCAGCATTGGGGAGGCAGAGGCAGGCAGATCTCTGTGAGTTCAAGGCCAGCCTGGTCTACAGGGCTAGTTTCAGGACAGTTGGGGCTACAGGGAGACCCTGTTTCAAAAACACCCCCCAAAAAATAACAATAAATAAATAAAAATAAAAATTGGTCAACATGATTTTAATTTTCTTCTTTTTTACATACATGGGTGTGGTATGCATGCTTGTGGAGGCAAGAGGCTGTCATTAGGAGTTTTCCTTAATTATTGTCCACTTTATTCACAGACGCACAGTCCCTCAACAGAACCTATAAGCCCACCAGAGGAACCAAGTTCAATTCCTAGCATTCACATCAGGCAGGTCACAGCTGCCTGTAACTCCAGCTCTAGGGGATCTGACACCCTCTTCTGGCTTCTGCAAGCACCTTTGCCCCCAACACATACAAATAAATAAAACAAATTTTTTTTTTTTTGGTCTTTTTCGAGACAGGGTCTCCCTGTAGCCCCAGCTGTCCTGGAACTCACTCTGTAGACCAGGCTGGCTTTGAACTCACAAAGATCCGCCTGCCTCTGCCTCCCAAGTGCTAGGATTAAAGGCCTGAGCCACTACACCCGGATAAAACAAAATATTTTTTAAAAAAGTAAAGATGTAAGTAATCTAACACAACTTGAACCAACAATATTCACAGAAAGAGAACACAGGTCAGGTAGCAGCACAAGGTGATGTAATCTAGCACAACTTGAATCAACGATATTCACAGAAACAATATTGGTCAGAAGCGGGTCTCGGATTCCCCTGGAACTGGAGTTCTCCTGGAATTGGAGTTTCAGACGGTTCTTGGCCGCCATGTGGGTGCTGGGGATCGAACCCGGGTTCTCTGTAAGAGTGGTCGGCACTCTTAACCGCTAGGCCATCTCTCCAGCCCCTACTTTTACTTTTAAATGTGCTCAAAGCATATAAGCACTGATTCTGCATACCTAAATTTCTGTGTCCTTCAACAGTTTAAATCTACCTTCCTTAATATTGCAAATGACGTATTACGTGTATATTTAAAATCTAAAACAAACTCCACCTTTAGAAGCTTATCAGTACATAATATTTATGCTTAGCACTTATTTTGAAACATATAGCAGTCAGTTCTCTTAACTGTTGAGCCCCAGCCCTTGGAAGAACTTTGAACTTGATCACAAAAGACTTAAAGTTAGGTACTGAAATTATTTTTATTTTTCATTTTATTTGTTATTATTATCATCATTATTATTTTGAAACAGAGGCTCCTATGTCCCAAGTGCTAGGATCATAAGCAATCCCAACCACACCCGGTTTCTGAGGTGCTTGGGATTTAATCCAGGGCTTCCTGTATATAAGATAAATAACTCTATGAACTGAGCTACATCCCAAACCCTGAAGTTAATTTTTATTCTATATTTGTTAATACACCATTAAACATTAGTTAGTAGGGACTGAAAGACTGCCTCAAAGCTATAATAATCTCACCAACCAAGACAATACTTGAGCTGACCATAAATAAACAGAAAAATAAATATGTAATAGAAATATGAAGTGAGAGTAATTATTGATTAGTGTCCTTTTGGGAAAATAAATGAGGAAGTTTCAAAAGAGTTGAAATATAGCTGTTTGACCTGGACTCTAGTAATTGTTTCAAATTTTATTTAAGAAAGTATCTTTAAAAAAAAAATCTCGGGGCTGGAGAGATAGCCTAGCGGTTAAGAGCACCGACGCTCTTGCAGAGGACCCGGGTTCGATCCCCAGCACCCACATGGCGGCTAAGAACCGTCTGTAACTTCAATTCCAGGAGAACTCCAGTTCCAGGGGAATCCGAGACCCTCTTCTGACCTCCGCGGCATTGCACGACACGGGTGCACAGACCTGCATGCAGACAATACATTCATACACATACAAAAATAAATAATAAAAAAAAATTAAAAAAAAAATAAAATAAATGAGATTTTTTTCTTTAATTTTATTTATTTTTGTATGTGTATGAGTGTACTGTCTGCATGTAGGTTTGTGCACCCGTGTCGTGCAATGCCGCGGAGGTCAGAAGAGGGTCTCGGATTCCCCTGGAACTGGAGTTCTCCTGGAATTGGAGTTACAGATGGTTCTTAGCCGCCATGTGGGTGCTGGGGATCGAACCTGGGTCCTCTGCAAGAGCAGTCGGTGCTCTTAACCGCTAGGCTATCTCTCCAGCCCGAAAAAAATCTCATTTAAAATTAAAGAAAAAAATCTCACGCCAGGCGTGGTGGTGCATGCCTTTAATCCCAACTTTGGGAGGAAGAGGCAGGCAGATCTCTGTGAGTTCAAGGACAGCCTGGTCTACATAGAGAGTTCCAAACCAGCTGGGACTAAAGGGAGACTCTGTCTCAAAAAGACCAAAAAAATAAATAATGAAAATTTTTTTTAAATCTCATTTACTACAGAAGTATACCTTTTCAGAAAAAATTATTAAAATAGCTCATTTGCAAATGCATCTTTTTGTATTAATGTTAATTCCCACGTGCTCCCTTTTCTACCTTTTCACTTAATGCTACCACCTTCGCCTAGACAGTTTAGCAGAGTCTCATGACTCTGTTATGAGTCTAGTCCAACACTCTCCTGGGCTCATGTGGCTGAGGACAGCCTTTGCAGAACATCCTGCTGTCTGTAAACACAAGCTCATTCACTAACTGAGGAAGCATACCAGCAGCTCAGGGCTCCAACCTGGAACTTAACGGTTCCTAGGCTCCTTCTAGTCCTCTATATTTCTCTCCTCCACACTTAGCCCATCCCTCTTACCCCTGCTATTATTTCCTTACCTCTTTCCAGGTATCCTTGTCACCAAAAGCATCTTTGTATAAATATTAATCACATGGCTACCTTGTTAAAAACCTTATAGTAGTTGGCCATAGGCTGTGTAACAGCCCAAACACTGTCACCTCAAATATCTCCATTCATACACCACAAAACCCTTACCTCCTGTGCTACAGGGAAGAAAAGCGTAAATTACTAATGAATTAACTTGTATTATAGAAATTTTCTTACCTCCTGCTCAGAGAGACCATCAATAATTTCAGAAATCTCATGCTCGCTCCTAGCAATGGTAGCTGAAAGACCAGCTCCCCTCTGTCCAACTCTAAATATAAAGATGAAATATAAATATATTTAAAAAGGTTTTATAGAGATAAAATAGTCAAACTAGTATAGATTACTTTTTTAAATGATACTGTCTAAATAGAATTATCATGGAAACAATGTGTCCTAATTATCCCCATTTCTAACTCTTCCCTTCCCCTCCCCCAGGCACCTCAACATATCCCAGATACCCCACCCCTCCACCCCACTCCCCACTGCCTCACATCGTCTCCTTTGTTGGGAAGCCTGCTGGAATGCTGCTGGCTAGACCTAGTACAGGTCTTGAGCAGGAAACCGCAGCTACATGAGTGTGTCAGTGCGATGGCCACATCACGTCAACAAGATAGCAATTAAGGAGCTGGAGAGACAGCTCGGTGGTTAAGAGCACCGACTGCTCTTGTAGAGGACCCAGGTTGGACACTCAGCATCCACATGGTGGCTAACAACTGTATGTAACTCCAGTTCCAGGGATCCAATGCCTTCTGACCTCCATGGGCATTGCACAGAGCAGGTGCTTACATACATGCAGGCAATATATTCACACACATAATATTAATAAATATATATATATTTTTTGGTCTTTTCAAGACAGGGTCTGCCTATAGCCCCAGCTGTCCTGGAACTCACTCTGTAGACCAGGCTGGCCTTGAAGATCTGCCTACCTCTGCCTCCCGAGTGCTAGGATTAAAAGTGTGTGCCACTCTGCCCAGCAAAAATATTTTTTAAATCATTAAAAAAGACAGCAATTAAAATGGGACTTCTGGCTGGAGAGATGGCCTAGTGGTAGAGAGCACCGACTGCTCTTGCAGAGGACCTGGATTCCATCCCCAGCAACCCACATGGCGGCTAAGAACCGTCTGTAACTCCAATTCCAGGAGAACTCCAGTTCCAGGGGAATCCGAGACCCTCTTCTGACCTCTGCAGCACTGCATGACGCGGGTGCACAGACCTACATGCAGACAGTACATTCATGCACATACAAAAATAAAAATAAAATAAAATAAAATAAATTAAAAAAAAATAAAATGGGACTTCTTTGTATGTGCATGTGTGAATGCATGCTTACATGCACGCGTACGCAGATGTGTATGGAGTCCCTTCTTTGTTCCACTTTATTAAATTGAATTTTTTTTTTGTCTTTTTGAGACAGGGTCTCTTTGTAGCCCCAGCTGTCCTGGAACTCATTATCTAGACGATGCTACCCTTGAACTCACAGAGATCTGTGTGCCTCTGCCTCCTGAGTGCTGAGATTAAAGGCGTGTGCCACCACACCTGGCCAGGAATTTTTTTAACCAACTAAGAAAAAAAAAAATCAGGAAACAAACCTGAAATACTACTCAGTGAATACTTTCAAGTAATATCTTTGATTCGCCCATCGCATTAGCAAAAATATAAATGTGAACACTGAAGTTTAAGTTCCATTCTGGGCTGGTCACAGCCCAGCCGATAAAGCACTGGCCCTGCATGTAGGAAATGGTAGGCTCCATTGACAGCATCACAAAAAAGAACCAAAATGTTATGTGTCCAAAGTAAGATTTCTGGAACTAGTTTCAGGAACCCCTGTATGTAAAAAGGCTATTGATGCCGTGTCCATAAAGTAGCATTCTTCAGTCCACATTCTAGAGACTAGGAAAGCAAAACTAGAAAAATACATTGGGGAAAAAAACACAATCAATAATTCTCACAAAAATTAATTTTAAATAAGAAGAAAGTAAAGCTTAAGATGTTCACAGAACATCTATCCTCTAAAAGTAAAAACAAATCAGAATCTGGGCCAGGTTGTGCACATCTTTAATCCCAGCACTTGGGGAGGTACAGGCAGATGAATCTCTGAGTTTGAAAGCAGCCCGGTTGAAGTGGGAGCTCCAGAGCGGCTACGGCGATACTGAGATGCTGCCTCAAAAACTAAAATAAAAATAAATCAGAAATAGTTATGCTCATCTTATTAACTGCCATTTTGGAGGATATTAGTACTTTGAAGAACTGATGCCTTCTTCTGGCTTTCAAAGGCACCAGGCACACATATGGTGCACATACATACATACATACATACATGCAGGCACACACATGGCACACATACATACATGCAGGCATACATATGGTGCGCACACATACATGTAGGCACACATATGCACACATTCATGCATGCAGGCACACATACATACATGCAGGCACACATATGCACACATATAGTGCACATACATACATATAGGCACACATATAGTGCACATACATACATGCAGGCAAAACACACTTGTACATAAAAAATGAAGACTAGGGGGCTGGAGAGATGGCTCAGTAGTTAAGAGTAATTACTGCTTTTGCAGAAGACCCAGGTTTGGTTCCCTGCACCCACATGGCAGCTAACACCCATCCATTAACTCCAGTGCCAGAGAATCAGATGCCCTCTTCTGCCCTCTGAGGGCGGTGCATGCATGTGGTGCACTTACATACAGGAACTTTTACAAAATCAACATAAGGGCTGGTGCAGTGCTTCCAGGGGTTGCTCCAGGCCTAACGACCTGTGTTCAATCTCTTTGACCCAGTTGGTCGAAGGGGAAACCCAAATTCTACAAATTATCCTCTGACTTCCACACATGTGGTGCTTTGTCACATGTATGCATACAAAGAAATAATGAAAGTAACTTTAAAACTAAACTAAACTAAACTAAACATAAAAATTCTTTATTAACTTTCGGGCTGGAGAGATGGCCTAGTGGTTAAGAGTACCAACTGCTCTTGCAGAGGACCCGGGTTCGATCCCCAGCACCCACATGGCAGCTGAGAACCGTCTGTAACTCCAATTCCAGGAGAACTCCAGTTCCAGGGGAATCCGAGACCCTCTTCTGACCTCCGCGGCATTGCATGACATGGGTGCACAGACCTACATGCAGACAGTACATTCATACAAACAAACAAACAAACAAATAAATAAATAAATAAATAAATAAATAAATAAATAATTCTTTATTAACTTTCTTATTAATCCACTTCAGGAAACAGTGTAAAGAAAAAAATTATTTGGCCAGGGGAGGTGGTGTACACCTTCAATCCAAAGCACCCAGGAAACAGGGTAGGTGGATCTCTGAGTTCAAGGCCAGCCTGATCCACATAGTAAGTTCCAGGCCAGCTGGAGCTACAAGGAGGTTCTGTCTCCAAGAAACAAAATAAAATCATGTGTGTATGCATGGGTGTGTGTAGGTGTGTGTCACACACCCAGGTACTCACCGCTGAAATCTTTCTTGCTGTTCTCTCTGCTTTCGGATCTCTGGAAACTGCTTCTCATAGTACTCCCTTGTTTTGCTCTCTTTAGCTTTCCTCCGGGGATTATTTTCTATTCTGTCCACTTTTTTCTCCCATGCCTCCATGAGCTGATCATAACGCTGGCAGATTTTTTGTTCCTATTAAACACCCGTGGCAAATTAATAATAATTAAACTGAACTCTGTGATTTGGTAAACCTAATCCTTTAAAATGCATTCTATTTCTTAAGATTAAATGAGAAGTGCATTTGGCCTAGGGTCAGTTATGAATGAGAATTTGTTCTTGGTCTGGCAAGAAAAAAGGAGCCATTTGCTAAGATGAAAATACAGAGTATACTTTCCCTGAACTTTTTATTAAACATACAAATTAACTATACAAATTAACAAACTCATTCACAACCTACTGGTAGTGGCTGATGAGTTATTTTTATTCTCCTGATAACATGTCTTCATTTCAAAAAGAAAGGAAAATCAGAAAAGCTGCATAGTTTGTAATCTAATCAAGCACCCAACAGCATCTACTAACATTTTGTTGATTTCTGTCCAATCTGTGATAGAAAACATGCACATTTAATGGTTTATTATTAAGATGTTCTGTTTGTTCACTTTTAAGTATTAAAAACATTTCTGATAGGGTAGAAAAGGCAGGAATTAGCTGTTCATCATAAAAAGAAATCTGGTGAAATACATGAAATCAAGAATTATTACTTATTATGATTCCATTTTCCACAGATAAAATGCAAAAGAACCCCCCCCCTTATGGACACAGAACTGTGGGAACACCCGACAGATGGTTAAAGAAAAGTCAGGAGGAACTTAGGGAACTACCAGCATTAGTCACCTGAAGAGAGCACTGGGGAGAGAATCGTCCCATCCACAGCATGTCCCTATCATTCTTCTCAACACCTTTGCCTTTTGTACCCTTCATTTTTTTCCTTTATCTCTATTCCTGCCCCCTTAATTCAAAGCAGCACCATCATCTCCCACATTGAGAGTCTCACCTCCTATGTGCTGCATACATCTTTTGTGTTGCCTTCTGCAGCACAGGAAATCAAAGCCAGGGTCAGCCTGGCTCATGCTAGCCAAGTGTTCTGCCATGAAGCTGTAACTCAGACAAACCTTCTCATGCACAATGTGGGCAGATGTAAATTCATTTTTGCTCTGGTTTGAGAGTGGGTTTCACATATCCCAGGCTGGCCTCAAACTCACTTTGTGGCTGAACATGATTTTGAACTTTTGATTTCCCTGCTTTTACCTCTCAGGTGCTGGGATTACAGGCATGTGATACCATACCGTTTATTCTGCGCTAGGGGTCCAATCCAGAACTCCATTCATGCTAGACAAGCACCCTACCACCTAGCTACATTCCCAGCCTCAAAGATAAATTCTTTTAAATTACAAACTTGAACATTCTATAGCCTCAGTTCAGTATCTTAACAAGTGCTCTCGTAATCTGACGTAAAGTCTCGCAGGAGCCCCCAGGGCAGTGCACGACGGAGTCTCAGCTTCCCTCGCCAAACCCACTCCCCAGTGCTCTAAACTCAGTGAGCTTTGAGCCTGTCACACTAGCTCCTATTTCAGTTAAGCTGCTTCCTCTGCTGGTATTAGCTTTCAGAGTATTGGCTTTCCTGGGAAAGGCCTCTCCTAATTTGCATCCTCTTTAGGCATCCCTTTTTAGATGCTCTTGTAAGTACTTGGTCACATTATGATCACAATACTGTACCTTAGTTCCCTAAGAGCTCAACAATATGGCTATCTTACTGGAATAATACACGGAACTTAGAACACAAAGTGATAAACAATTACCAAACGAATCAATAAACACATAAACTTTATAAACACTCTCCAAAGTGTGAAAAAAATAAACAAACTGTGCTCTTGTGTTTCTATCTCCTGAGGGCTAATTTAGCAAGCACCACAATTACAACAAAATGACTAGAAAAAAGAAACATGAGCTAGCTTCTTACTTAATATTTGTATGTTCTTGCCAAGGACTTAAATTACAATAGTAATTTAAGACAGTATCTAAAGGACAAGACTGGCAAATCTGAATTTCAGTAGTTTTACATCAAACAAAAGGAGCTACCTCTTGAAATTCTTTTTTTTTTTTCCTCTTGGTCTTTTCGAGACAGGGTCTCCCTATAGCCCCAGCTGTCCTGGAACTCACTCTGTAGACCAGGCTGGCCTTGAACTCACAGAGATCCACCTGCCTCTGCCTCCCGAGTGCTAGGATTAAAGGTGTGCACCATCATGCATGGCTGAAATTCTTAATATTCATTAAGATGCCAAGTCATTAAATGTGAGGTAAAAGTTTATGTCTAACACAGATTTAAAGAACTTCACTTTATTAAATATCTGAATTTAAATATATTTGTAAAATTAGTACGAACATACTCCGAAAAGTTTCTGAAACTTTTATAAATATAACCATAAAACTTTTTGACAGGAAGTTGTATAAATAGGAGAAACTATTTGAATTGAAGAAACTGACCCAGTTTTTCATAAGAACAATAATGTCTAATCAGATGACTATAACTTACCTATATCTGTCAGAGGCCTAAGAGGCTAACTGCAGACCATCCTACTTATCCTGGGTTTGTCTGCTTTGTTTTTGGAGTGCCTTTTGATTGCTGTTTTACTACTCACCATTTTCTTTACTTTGGCTGAATGAAGATATTATACATAGATGACTAATGAAATTAATTTGATAATGATGTTAAATGTGGCATTCTAATGTTACTTGGATTAAACTTATATTTAAGTTACATGTACTTTCTAAGTCAGCACTGATTCTCAGTATAATCAAGGACAGTGATTAATGGGAACGTGGGCACCTAAGTGAACATGAATGGAAAGCTGCATAAACTTCAGTTAACAAGGATAGGACCTCACCCTTTGTTTTCTTGCATGATTTCTTCTTTTAAAAAATAAAATGAGTTTTTTCCTCATCACCTGGTTTCTAGAAGAGAAAAATATGGTTGCATAACATTAAGAAAAAGCACAACTTAGTGATGCGTTTACTTTTATCCAGAGACACTGGAGACAGGCAAAAACTACTGAAGAATTTATGATGCAATCATAGTTTATCTTAATTTTTTTCACCCTGCAAAATAAAACCTCACAATTTTTGCAATTAGAACTAAAATTCCTGACATTATATAACAAGATGATACAGTTAATTTTTATTTCATGCATCTAATTTTAAGACATTTATGATTTTCAAATTTTAATTACTCAACAACTAAGTCTTCTTAAAGAACTCTGATGACAAAAGCATCTTTGTATGTACTTAGAGGAAGGGAGGTAAAGGGCTGATCTTCCCCCATGAGAATATATACCAATACGTAGAAAGGAGTGACTTTTGCTCTAAACAAAAGATTGCTCTTCCATCACAGAAATGATACAACACATGCTAAGAAGCAGTAGAGGGCAATGTGATAAGGCAGAAAGAGTCCTCACACATCTTAATGTAACAGTGTCACTTTTTAACTTGGAAGTACTCTGACCTTCTAAAATGATGACATACGAATTCAAATACATAAATATTTATATCCCCCTACTTGCAGAAATAACTTCAAGTTCATTATCCACAGGTAAATACAAAGCCAAATCAAGCAGAACTAATTTTTTAGATTATATGTCATTCGAACTAACAATGGCACTGGCTCTACTCAAATAAACATATATAATCAGTAGCTGGCTATAAGGAAGAGCAACCAAGAGATGAAAAGAATTATTAAAAGGTACACTTGCTGTTTCATGCAAAGCAAATGCTGGGGATGAAAAATAACTGCAGATTGATTCTTCCAGGTATATACAGCCAAGTGCTCAAAAGTAACATAAGTAGAAGCATATTTAATCCACCAGAATGTAATTATTTGCTACTCAAAAGCAAATGGCAATCAATAAACACAATGTTAAGGGTCTACTAAGAATTTAAATGAAGTTAGCCAGTGAGAAACCCATCCCGGGACAGGGTAACAAGCATTACGAAGGCAAAGGATAGAACATGAAATAAATCAAAGACAAGTGAGTGCGACTTTCCAGCTGACACAGGAAACACAAAACACAAACTGAAGCTTTGAGGGGGGGAAAAAAAATCACCAAAAGTAGCCAACTAAATTCTGTTATTCTCCTTTTTAAAAATGTTTAAACAGCTAAATAGTTCTAAAATATGATGTATGTAATGAATTTAGCCTAATATTTTCCTAAGGGTTCTCAAGCCTATGGCAATATCTCACAGAAAAACTCTTAAGTATATGACTTTCTTACGAAACACTTACTTAAAAGAAGTTAAAATTATTCAAATTTTAAAAGTTGTCATGCATACTACCATGCAAATTATATTTGCCACCAGTTCTGCAAAGTAGTCAACTATTGTACATACTCTTAGAAAGTAAAAGAAAAAATATAAATAATAATGTTCTCATTAATAACTGTAATAGTAAATAATTATGTTCTGGTTATACTTTTAAATGCATATAAATAATACATTTTTATCACCAACTAATAATTCACCTAAAATACTCTTAAAGTATTAGAATTAACAACAACAAAAAAATCCTATCTAGCTTCTCTTAGTTCAATCAGATCAAGAAATCAAGTTTACTTTTCACTTATTTTCTTATTCCAAGATCTGCATCCATAAAGGCCTGGTACTAGGATGAGCAAGGCAAAGCAAACTACATTCTGGAACAGCCTCCTCACCCACATGAGAGGACTGAGCCTTCCAAGGCACCAGGATATTAAATGGCAGAAGGGTCTACAAATACCGTCATTAGCAAGAGTCATGGAAGGGATTTCCCTAGAATAGGATTTTGAATAATGATAAAATGGTCCGTGGCACTTCTACTTTGCAATGGCAGATGTGGCTTGGTGGGGGACGGTGTCATCACTAGTCTTAAATGAAAAAGCTTCATTATCTTACTTCATCATGCGCCTTGCAGGTACTCCACTGAAAAAAAGACAAAACAGGAGGCAAAAAATTCAAGCCTCAAGGTAAGCCATTTCAATGTCAAGTATCCACTTTTTTTTTTTTTTACTAGCAGATTATAAAACCAGCTAGTTTTATGCAACAATTTATTTCACTTTTTGGCCTCGGAAACTCAAAGCTGTTACCCCAACCCCCAAGAAGCCAGAGGAAAATAACATACAGTAAAACGACAGCAAATTACACAAATCTAAAACACACCTACACTATGTTATAGTAACGTGTGCAGATAACAAAAATAATTTCTTTATATAATATATGATCTTTAACTGAAGAACTCCAAAAATGATTAAATACTTACGTCTTGATGTTCTCATGGTAAACCTTGGTATCTGACGGCTGGTTATAGAGTGGCTATAAAATAAATCAAATATTTACATGTAAAGTATACATAATTCTAGGAAAAGGTGAAAAATCAATATTTTGATGTAAGTCTAGCTAAAATACCAGGAGTTCTACATTATGACATCCCATCAAAATCTCCAGACTTCAGATTTCTCTTTAAACCCCATCTTCTGTTTTGTTTTGTTTTTGTCTTTTTGAGACAGACTCTCCCTGTAGCCCCAGCTGGCCTGGAAACTCACTATGTAGACCATGCTGGCCTTGAACTCACAAAGATCCGCCTGCCTCCTGAGTGCTGGGATTAAAGGCAAGTGCCACCACACCTGGCCTAAATCCCATCTTCTAAAAATGCTACTTCTGTAAGAAAATTTGAAAATCTACTGTGTCTAGTCATGCCTTATCAGATTTTTTATTTCAAAGGCAAAGGAAAATTCCACACTGTGCTGAACCTAATAATATTATGATTCAAAGACTTCTCTTTTGCTTTCCTTAACTCTTCCTCCTTCTACCTTGAGTGATTAAATGGCTGTTCAGGAAGAAGCAGGCTCAGGATGATGCTTCTGCAAAGGTAACCAAGTTTATTCACAATTATTTTAAACTTCATAAAAACTTCTTGCCCAGCTGTATCCTTTTCATCCCAAAATAAATGAATCATATGCCATTCTACCCCAGGAAATAGGACAGACAGACAGACAGACAGACAGATGAAAAAAGAAAGAGATAAGGAGAAAGAAAGAAAAAGACAGAAAGAGAGGGATAAAGAGAAAGAGAAAGACAGACAGAAAGAAAGAGATAGAGAAAGAAAAAGACAGACGGACAGAAAGAAAGATAAAGAAAGAGAAAGAGAAAGAAAAAGACAGACAGACAGAGAAAGAGAGAGAGAGAGAAAGAAAAGAAAAGAAAAGAAATAAAAGAAAAGAAAAGAAAAGAATCATATACCATTCAACCCCAGGAAATAGGACTACAAGATGGACGGATGGGAGGGAGGGAGGGAGGGAGGGAGGGAGGGAGGGTTGGTTTCTTACCAGTTCAACTTTTGGCCCAAGACCTTCAAAAATTTTATGAGCTTCTTCTGCTTTTTTCTAAAGACAAAAACATTGTTGCACTGTATAATTAAAAATTATATTAGAGCAGAGAAAAATCACTGCCTATTTGAAAATATTTATCTAAGACAAATCTACAAGTAAACTTACCTTTATTTCTAAATATTCTCCTTTGTATTGGGCTGAAAATCCCCCATTCACAATAAAAGGGATTGAACACAGAGTATGACAAATGCTCAGCAAGTGCTCTACTGCTGAGCTATGCCCACGGCATTCTCTAATGTCATGTTTATGTTTTTTCACCAAATTCAATCAAAACTCCACTCCAAAATGTAAGATCTCCAATGAACACAATACCTGAACAACTAGAAATTTGTAAGATAAGTTTATTATAAGATAATAAATACTGGGAATATTGAGAGAGAATAAATTTCACTATTAGAAATAAATCCCCGGGGGCTGGAGAGATGGCTCAGCAAATAAGAGCACCAAGTGCTCTTGCAGAGGACCCAGGTTCAATTCCCAGCATCCACATGTTAGCTAAGAACCGTCTTTAACTCCAGTTCCAGGGGAATCCGACGCCCTCCTCTGGCCTCGGCAGCACTGCATGATACGGGTGCACCAACCTACATGCAGACAGTACATTCATACACACAATAAATAAATAAATAAATAAATAAATAAATAAATAAATAAATAAATAAATAAAATCCCCAATGTATTCTAAATATTTTAATTCTTGTTACCTTTAATGAATATTTTAAAAGATAAAATACCATAAAATGGCCAGTGGCCAGCATTAATTATGGTAAACAAAGTGATCTAAAAAAAGCATATAATGAGCTTACTTTCTAGTTACGATGAGGCCTTAGTAATGAATTATATGTTTAACATGCAATTTTCACAAGTAAAATAACCTAAAGTATTTTTTTCTTTTCTTTTCTTTTCTCTCTCTCTCTCTCTCTTTCTCTCTCTTGCTCTCTCGCTCTCGCTCTCTCTTTGGTCTTTTTGAGATAGGGTCTCCCTGGAGCTCACTACGTAGACCAGGCTGGCCTTGAACTCATAGAGATCCACGTGCCTCTGCCTCCCTGGTGCTGGGATTAAAGGCCACCATCCCCATAATAAAAGTACTCTTTAACAGAAATCCTCCTCGTTAAGAATAAACTGGGCAGCAAGGCAGCTCTGGAGTCAAAGTGCTTGCTATTAAGCTGAACACCTTCAATTTGATCCCTGGAATTCACATGGTAGAAGAACTGACTCCTGCAAGCTGTCCTCTGACTTCCACATGTATCCTAAGCCATTCACGCACTGACACAATACTTGAGTTGGATCTTGAATAAGTATGCTCCACAAATAAGAACACTGCATGAAGGCAGATGTACTAACACTGAGGCAAAGGTACTTAAAAATCTTAATAGAATAATACTGAAAAACTTCACAATCAGAGTATGGATGGGGGCAAGGGTCAGACTGGTAGATGTGTAGGCATCGATAAAAGTTTAAGCTATTCTGGGGAACAAAGATGGCAATTGCTACCCAAGCTTGATGGCCTGAATTTGATCCCAAGAAACCTGACTGCACAAAGTTGTCTTCTGGTCTGCATGGCATATTTCTCTCTCTCTCTCTCTCTCTCTCTCTCTCTCTCTCTCTCTCTCTCTCTCTAATAATAAAGAAAATTAATTTTTTTTTAAAGTTTAGTGATGGCCATAATGGCACATGGCTTTAATCCCAGCACTCAGGAAGCAGAGGCAGGCAGATCTAAAGGCCAGCCTGGTCTACACAGGGAGTTCCAAGCCAACTGGGATTATAAGGAAACCCTGTCTCAAATGAATCAAAAACAAACAGTATATGCTAGTCTGTACAAAGTTTAAAAAAAAAAAACCCACAAAGTTTTGTTGGAGAATTGTATAATAGAACACAAATATGAGGATGGGTTAGAAAGGAAAAAAGAGAAAAGAAAAAAAAAAAAAAAAAGGACTGAAAGAAGGGGACCAAGCAATGTGTGAAGAAAGCTCAACTCAAATGAACGCCCAAAGGAGAGGAGGGAAGCAAGTGCCCAGAATAACATTCCAGATGCAGGACTGGCTAAGTGACTGGAGGATGCTGGTACTAAGCATAACCTCTATCAATCATTCTTTTTCTTCTAGTTCTGTAGCAAATCATCTAGTCAAAAATTCAAACAAGTTATTTCCACAATCTTCCTTACATTCTGTATGTATATTTACTCTGAAATTACTAGCAGGTATAAATATTTTTGGAACATAAAGCTGAACAAGGATAAAGCAAATCAAACTTTAAAATATAATTTAGGGGGCTGGAGAGATGGCCTAGGAGTTAAGAGCGCCGACCGCTCTTACAGAGGACCCGGGTTCAATCCCCAGCACCCACATGGCGGCTGAGAACCTTCTGAAACTCCAATTCCAGGAGAACTCCAGTTCCGGGGGAATCCGAGACCCTCTTCTGACTCCGCGGCATTGCACGACATGGATGCACAGACTTGCATGCAGACAGTACATTCATACACATACAGAAATAAAAAAAAAATAAAAAAATAATTAAAAAAAAATAATTTAGGAGAAAATTTTTTTTTTTTTTTAAGATAGGGTCTCCCTATAGCCCCAGCTGGCCTGGAACTCATTCTGTAGACCAGGCTGGCCTTGAACTCACAGAGAACCACCTGCTTCTGCCTCCCAAGTGCTAGAATCAAAGGTGTATGTCACCACACCTGGCTTAAAGTTAGTTCTTAGCTGCCACATGGGTGCTAGGAATCAAACCCGGGTCCTCTGCAAGAGCAGCCAGTGCTCTTAACTGCTAAGCCATCTCTCCAACCCCAGGAGAACAATTTCTTTAGAGAGAAAACAACTTAAGTCTAAAATTCAAACATGAACCAAGTTACCTTTTCTCTCAGGAAGTGTTTTTTTCTTCTTATTTTTATTTTATGTGTATGAGTGTTAAGTGCATCATGTCATGCAGTGCCCACAGAGGCCAGAAGAGGGCATCAGATTCTCTGGAACTAGAATTACAGATGGTTATTAGCTGCCATGTGGGTGCTGGGAATCGAAGCCAGTTCCTCTGCAAGAACAGAGTGTGTGCCCAGGTGAACTCTGTTCCCCTCATTCCCTCTAAGAGCCCTGCTGGGGTTCTAGACCTATACAAGGACAACTGCAAAAAAAACAAAAAAAAAAAACTAGCAGCGGAGTACACTTGAGAAAGCACCTGAGGCTGGCCTAGTGGGGCCTAGTGGAGCATGCCTTTAATCCCAGCAGTTGGGAGGCTGAGGAAGGTGGATCTCTGAGTTCAAGCCCACCCTGGTTTATATAGTGAGTCCTAGGCTGGGTGGAGCTATAGAGAACCTGTCTTTAAAAAAAGGAAAGCGTCTGAAAAATGCTGTGTGTGTGTGTATGTGTGTGTCACACATGCATGCATGCCAGAGGTTAACATCTGCTGTCTTCCTCAACTGGCTGCTACTTTTTGGAGAGAGAGCAGGGTCTCTCTCTGAACTTGTACTGGACAATGTGGCCAGGATTTTCCTAATCCACCTTCCCAGTGTTGAAATTAGGAGTGAGTGCTGCCCTATTCAGCTTTTCACACAGATGGTAGGGATCTGAACTCAGGACCTTATGCTTGCTCAACAAGCACTTTTTATTTTTCTTTTTTCTTTTTTTTTCGAGACAGGGTCTCCCTGTGGCCCCAGCTGTCCTGGAACTCACTCTGTAGACCAGGCTGGCCTTGAACTCATAAAGATCCGCCTGCCTCTGCCTCCCAAGTGCTAGGATTAAAGGCATGCGCCACCACGTCCGGCTCAACAAGCACTTTTTTAAAAGAGGCATCTCTCCTTCCTGTACCCTTCTTTTGTAAATGGAATCCTTCATAATTATTAATTTACTCTGACACATTACTCATATAAAATGTTCAGAATAACAATACACATATTACCACCATAACTTCACATAACATCTTAAAACATTTTTTCACTGAGCACAGTGATGCACACCTTTAATCGCAGCACTCAGGAGGTAGAGGTAGGCAGGTCTCTGTGAGTTTAAGCCCAGCCTGGTCTACATACTGAGTTCCAGGACAACTGGGGCTACAGGAAGACCCTGTCACAAAAAAGACCAAAATAATAATAATAATAATAATAATAATAATAATAAATAAATAAATTTTTTTCCAAGCTGCGCATGGTGGCACATTGCCTTTAGTTCCAGCACTTGGGAGGCAGAGGCAGGCAGATCTCTGTGAGTTCAAGACAAACCTGGTCTACATAGTGCGTTCCAGGCTAGCTGTGGCTACTGGGAGACCCTGTCTCAAAAAAGAGCAAATATATATATATATATATATATTTTACTCATTGTGGCCTCTTCTTTTACTTAGTACTTGTTCTTCAAGAACACTCTGTCTTTAATGTATATACTGGTCTTTTCCTTGAGACATCAGACTTTACCTACCTGAAACACACTTATCCCTTCTTCATGAAAAGCTAGGAAGAACAATATTCTCTGATCTTTAGAATAGTAACAACTATTATTCTGTGGCTTTTCAGATGTACCTTTTACTGTTGGTTTACATTTCATTACTTAAGTCTCTTAAGCCATTATTTCGTTTTCTTTTTTTCTTTACTCTTTTTTTTATGTATATGAATGCTATATCTGCATGTATGTAAGTGCACCTATGTTATGCAGTGCCCTCAAAAGCCAGAAGAGTGTGTTGGATGCCCTGGAACTGAAGTTGTGGATGGCTGTCAGCCACCATGTAGGTAGTGTGATTGAAACCCAGGTCTTCTGCAAGAGCAGCCAGTGCTCTTAAACTAACGAGCCATCTCTTCAGACTCTTCAATTTCTTCTGATGTAAAATATTATGAAAAATTTTCATGATATTCTAATTTTCTTGCCTTTATACATCATTTGCTTTATCACTCTCTTTAAAGCCTGTACTGTGGTACTAGGGCTAACCTAGGACCTTGTGCAGGTAACCTACCACTGAGCAATACCAGCTCAGAATTGCTTTCCTTGTGGTCAATACCTTTTAGATCTAGCTGTAGGCAATCTATGTAAAATACAATTGAGTGTGATGAATCCATTCACTACAAAGCAATACGTTCAAACAATAATCCCAATTTTTACTTTATAATTACTTTTAGCTATTAAATCTGTGTCTCTTCCATATTTAAAGCCTACTGTGTTCTGGACTGAGGGCTACAGAAGCAATGTTTTCTTTTTTTGGTTTTGTTTGGTCTTTTTGAGACACTATGTAGACCAGGCTGGACTGACCTCAAAGAGATCCAATTGCCTCTGCCACCCAAGTGCTGGGATAAAAGGTGTGCACCACCACACCCAGCCTTTTTTTTTTTTTTTGAGACAGGGTCATCCTGCAGCCTAGCTGGCTTGAAACTTACTATGTATACCAGACCAGGCTGACCCCGATCCTACAGAGATCTGCCTGCCTCTGGTTCCAGAGTGCCACCCAGTAAATGAAATCAGTTTCCCTTTAACTGCTAGTTCCAGAACCAAGCACTGATCAAAAGCCAACACTGTTGGGGCTGGAGAGATGGCCTAGCGGTTAAGAGCACTGACTGCTCAGGCAGAGGACCCGGGTTCGATCCCCAGCACCCACATGGCAGCTGAGAACCGTCTTTAACTCCAGTTCCAGGGGAATCCGACACCTTCTTCTGACTTCCACAGCATTGCATGACATGGGTGCACAAGCCTACATGCAGACAGTACATTCATACACATTAAAAAAAAAAGACCTTGTCTCAAAAAGACCAAAAAAAAAGCACTAGCCAGGCGTGGTGGCGCATGCCTTTAATCCTAGCCCTTTGGAGGCAGAGGCAGGTGGATCTTTGTGAGTTCAAGGCCAACCTGGTCTATAGAGTGAGTTCCAGGACAGCTGGGTCTACAGGGAGACCCTGTCTTGAAAAGACAAAAAAAAAAAACTAGCCAGGCGTGGTGGCGCATGCCTTTAATCCTAGCACTGGGGAGGCAAAGGCAGGTGGATCTTTGTGAGTTCAAGGCCAACCTGGTCTATAGAGTGAGTTCCAGGACAGCTGGGTCTACAGGGAGACCCTGTCTCGAAAAGACCAAAAAAAAAAAAAAATAAAATAAAATAAATTAATTAATTTTTAAAAAGCCAATACTGTCATTATAGATATGATTCACAATACTTAGGCCTGAGTTTCCTAAATTAATGAAAATTTCTGATTAAGAA
Source organism: Rhizomys pruinosus (assembly GCA_009823505.1). NCBI lineage: Eukaryota > Metazoa > Chordata > Mammalia > Rodentia > Spalacidae > Rhizomys > Rhizomys pruinosus. The sequence goes on along the minus strand of VZQC01006152.1, from coordinate 473,326 downwards.
CATGAAGGGGCTAGAGAGATGGCCCAGTGGATAAAAGCACTGGCTGCCCTTGCAGAGGACACGGTCTTGATTCCTAGCACCCACATGGCAGCTAACAACTGTCTATAACTCCATTTCCGGGGGATCTGATGCCCTCTTCTGATCCTTATGGGCAATACAAGGCATGGTGTACCTACACACAAGCAGGTAATACACTTAAAAAGTAAAAATAATAAAATATATTTTTATAAATATGAAAGAAAGGGCTGGAGAAATACTTAAAAGTTAAGAACAATTACAGTTCTTCCAGAGGACCTGGGTTTGATTCCCAGTACCCATAAAGTGGCTGCAACAGTGTGTAACTCGAGTTCCACGGGATTAAACACCCTCTCTGGCCTCACTGAAATTCCACATAGCTGGTGCACGTACATACATGCAAGCAAAACACTCACATTAAAAATAATAATTCAAATTTAAGAAGAGTATGAAAGAAATTGTTAAAAATAAAAAACAAATCTACCTGAAGGTCAAAGTCTGCCTTGAACTTTAGTAAGTAAAGTTCAAACACAGACAAGCTATCAATTCTGAGGCTGACAATGAAATACTTTCCAATATCCAATAGCCTATCTGTACTGAAATGTAACTTATCAGACTTTGGTATTAAATGCACAGTAGAACACACTTATAAGACCAAAAAATTTAGGAGGCAAAGGCAGTAGGATTCCTTCAACTGAGAGGACAGCCCAATCTCTACAGTCAAGTACTGAATTTTGTGCCAGCCACTACTACACAGTGATTTTCTGTCTAAAAAACAGTAGAGCTGGGCTGGAGAGATAGCCTAGCGGTTAACAGCACCAACTGCTCTTGCAGAGGACCCAGGTTCGATCCCCAGCACCCACATGGCAGCTGAGAACCGTCTGTAACTCCAATTCCAGGAGAACTCCAGTTCCAGGGGAATCCGAGACCCTCTTCTGACCTCCGTGGCATTGCACGACACGGGTGCACAAACTTGCATGCAGACAGTACATCATACATATACAAATATAAATGAAATAAAAAAAAAAAAGTAGAGCTGGGCATGGTGGTGCACGACTTTAATCCCAGCACTTAGGAGGCAGTGAGTTCAAGGGCGGCCTGGTCTACATAGAGAGCTCCAGGTCAGCTGGGGCTCCAGGGAGACCCTGTCTCAAAAAGACCCCCTTGTTCCCCTAAAGCTACAAAATGGCTATTTTGTATTGTGTGTTATCAAACTTACTTGTCAGTATGTATGAAATAGGAACCAGCTGATAAAATTTAATTAGTAAACAACATTTACAAAATATGTAATGTAAAATCTCAGCTCTTAATATAATTATAATAGGATATTCAGAACTGGAAAAAAAAAAGTTAAGTGGGTTTAAAGGCCTCTGCTGTCAGAGACTATAAGCTTACCCGATTCTCATCATAAATAATCTGGACAATACTTCGATGTTTCTGCTCCACAGGAGGAGGGGACACAGGCTTCTCTGGCTCAGGAGGTTTAGCTGCTTCTTCTTCAAGCTGTTGCTAAGAGATCCAGAAAGGAACTGTCAGAAATCTGCTGCCAATCACCCTTTCTAGTACTCAAAGGCCAGAGATAACACATGCTACTAAGCACTGCTTCTTGATTCTAGAGGATAATGATTTACAAGGATCTCAAGGACCTAAGTAGGACTCAAAGCAAAGCAAACAGATTCATTTTAATAACTGAACATCACAAATCACACTTAGGCAAACAGGAATGAAATTAAGGAGAGAAAAATCTTTAATGTTTTAATTCTGATAAAGTGAACATCAAGAAAATTCAAAATTTTTTAAATTTATTTTTTTGTCTTTTTGAGAACAATCAAGAAAATTCAGAATTTAAAAAAAATATTTATTATATTATTTTTTTTTTTTTTTTTTGGCCTTTTTTTTTTTTTTTTGGTCTTTTTGAGACGGGTTTCCCTGTAGCCCGGTAGCCCTCGGCTGTCCTGGAACTCACTCGTAGACCAGGCTGGCCTTGACTCACAAAGATCCGCCTGCTCTACCTCCCAAGTGCTAGGATTAAAGGCGTGCGCCACCACGCCCGCTATTATTAATTATTATTATTGTCCTTTGTTAGTCCCAGGCTGGCCCTGGAGTTGGCTATGTAGACCAAGGCTGGCCCTTGAACTCAGAGATCCGCCTGCTTCTGCTTAGAGTGCTATTTTTTATTTATGTGTATGAGTGTACAACCCACATGTAGGCAGGTGCAGCAAAATCGTGAATGCCCATGGCGATCAGAAGAGAGCATCAGATCCACGGAAATGGAGTTATAAACGGTTGTTAGGCCAACACATGGGCACCAGGAACACGAATCTGGGTCCTCTGAAAAGCAGCCAGTGCTCTAACTGCTGAGCCTCTCTCCACGGTCCAACAACTTGGGAAAGGTACCCTACTGTACCTCTATCACAATGACCTTTGATGGCACTGGGAAAGATTCATGATATTTATAAAGGTTTGTTGAAAACAATATGGAAGGAAAGGGTTTGAGGATCAATCTTTAATTCAGACTCACACCATTACCCAAATCCAACATTTTTTGTTTGTTTGTTTTTGCTCTTTTGGAGACAAGGTCTCCCTGTAGCCATAGATGGCTTGGAACTTGCTATGTAAACCAGGTTGGCCTTGAACTCATCAAGTTGCCTGGCCAAACCCAACCTTTTTATCTATCTTAGCCTGTTCTAGTCAAAAGGCACTAAACTTCTGGCATATAAATTATAAAGAGGAAGGCTTTATTAATGCGAGTTGGAACCTTAAGGTCATTTTTTACAGGTGGCGTGATTCTATTTTTTTGTTTTTTATAGAACATTTCCTCAAAGTTATATTACATACAACAAAGAGACTCACACATCATAATCATGGAAAATACTATTCTGATATAATAGTATTTTAGCAGGTTGTGGTGGCTCTGCCTTTAATCCCAGCACTCAGAAGCTAAGCAGATCTCTGTGAGTTAAGGCCAGCCTGGGTCTACACAGAGAGTTCTAAGGACAAGCTGGGGCTGCAGGGAGACCATTCACAAAAAGACAATAAAATAAATAAAATAATAAATAATAATATTATTAGTAATAAATANGGACACTAGAGAAAAGCCTATCGGGGTCATATCTCTAGACAAATGAAATTTTTTACCATACACTAACTATGGAATCTTATAGTTACAGACAAGCATATCTTATGCCACTCATCAAAAAAGCTACTCGATGTAAAAGATGGAGGCCAATGAAGACCAGGACAACTGGTCAGACACGGAGCAAAGCATCTGAAAAATCCCCATTCCTAGGAGACACATCTGCAATTGAACCTCTACACACAGAATGAGGGGCAGACAGGAAACGAGTGAACCCCTCAGTTCTCATCAGTAATGCTTCCATACACAATAGAGAGTCAGGCAAACAGAAGGCCCCAACTAGTCAACCTCCAAAGAATGGGAGCCCCCAGAGTGTATATCCCTAGCCCCTATATTAAACTTCACCTACCACAGCTCAGGGATCATTGCAGGAGAGGTGGCAGAAAGACTGTAAGAGCCAAGGCTGGTATATGAATGTAGAGAAGCAGTGACTTACAATCAACTGTAAGTTTTCACATGTACACCTGTCTGGGTTTGGGAGTTTGACTAGTTCAGGCTTAGCTTGGATATAATGCATGAGTTCTGATAGGTGGCTAAGGCATGGAGAGGACTGGGTTTGATTGGGAACCATTGTATGAGTTGTATAAATGCTCAGTTAAAAAAAAAAAAGAAAGAAAGAAAGAAAAAGAAATGACTATATTTAACAATAAAAAAAGAGAGTAAACTTCTTAACTTTCGGTTCTATCCCTCTCTCTTCCAAAGATGACATTATAAAAGAATGTCATTTGAAAAAAGGCCATTTTAGAAATTGAAATTTAACCCAAATCTCCCAAACCCTGAAAGTCTAGTAAAAATTACATTCTCTGGTTAGCAATTTTGTGGATATTTAAAATAAATGTATATAAACCTTTTAATACATAATTAGGTAGGCATTAATATATTTCCCACAATGTATGAATTATTTTAACTTATAAAATCATGGCTATTTTCACACCTAGATTTTTTTTTTGGTCTTTTTGAGACAGGGTTTCCCTGTAGCCCCGGCTGTCCTGGAACTCACTCTGTAGACCAGGCTGGCCTTGAACTCACAAAGATCCGCCTGCCTCTACCTCCCAAGTGCTAGGATTAAAGGCGTGCGCCACCACGCCCGGCTATTATTATTATTATTATTGTCCTTTTTAGTCCCAGCTGGCCTGGAGTTGGCTATGTAGACCAGGCTGGCCTTGAACTCAGAGATCCGCCTGCTTCTGCCTCCAGAGTGCTAGGTATTTTTATTTTATGTGTATGAGTGTACAACCCACATGTAGGCAGGTGCAGCAAAATCGTGTAATGCCCATGGCGATCAGAAGAGAGCATCAGATCCACTGGAACTGGAGTTATAAACGGTTGTTAGGCCAACACATGGGCACCAGGAACACGAATCTGGGTCCTCTGAAAAAGCAGCCAGTGCTCTTAACTGCTGAGCCATCTCTCCAGGTCCAACAACTTGGGAAAGGTACCCTACTGTACCTCTATCACAATGACCTTTGATGGCACTGGGAAAGATTCATGATATTTATAAAGGTTTGTTGAAAACAATATGGAAGGAAAGGGTTTGAGGATCAATCTTTAATTCAGACTCACACCATTACCCAAATCCAACATTTTTGTTTGTTTGTTTTTGCTCTTTTTGAGACAAGAGTCTCCCTGTAGCCATAGATGGCTTGGAACTTGCTATGTAAACCAGGTTGGCCTTGAACTCATCAAGTTGCCTGGCCAAACCCAACCTTTTTATCTATCTTAGCCTGTTCTAGTCAAAAGGCACTAAACTTCTGGCATATAAATTATAAAGAGGAAGGCTTTATTAATGCGAGTTGGAACCTTAAGGTCATTTTTTACAGGTGGCGTGATTCTATTTTTTTGTTTTTATAGAACATTTCCTCAAAGTTATATATACATACACAAAGGACTCACACATAAATCATGGAAAATACTATTCTGATATAATAGTATTTTAGCAGGTTGTGGTGGGGCTCGCCTTTAATCCCAGCACTCAGAAGCAAGCAGATCTCTGTGAGTTCAAGGCCAGCCTGGTCTACACAGAGAGTTCTAGGACAGCTGGGGCTGCAGGGAGACCATGTCACAAAAAGACAATAAAATAATAATAATAATAATAATAATAATAATAATAATACAGTGTTTTGAAAGGATTGAATAACATATATAAACTGTACTGCAACTATACACGTCCGGAAACTATTACTATTACTATAAGCAGGAACGGACCTGTCTACCTTGACCACTGCTTTTTTTTTTTTCCAGCATGTAAACCATTGCCTAAAATCTAGTAAATGATCAACAAATATCCACATGAATAGTTAAGCCATAAGCCCATGTTTAGGATGATAATGACATTAGGTAAAGATAAAGTCTGGTATAAGGGGAGAGGAAAACATAATCTATACTACTAATATTAACAGTCAAGGCTTCTAGTTGTGTATATTAGGTCACAGCAAAATGAAAAGGTAAAAAGGGGCTGGAGAGATGGCCTAGCGGTTAAGAGCACCGACTGCTCTTGCAGAAGACCCAGGTTCGATCCCCAGCACCCACATGGCAGCTGAGAACCGTCTATAACTCCGGTTCCAGGAGAACTCCAGTTCCAGGGGAATCCGAGACCCTCTTCTGACCTCCGCAGCATTGCACGACACGGGTACACAAATCTACATGCAGACAGTACATTCATACACATACAAAAATAAATAAAATTAAAAAAAAAAGAAAAAGTAAAAAAAAAAAAGGTGCTAATTTTTTGACTTCCAATTAGGCAAAGATTCTTAGGACACCAAAAATATAAATGACAACAGAAAAAAAAAAAACACTCCAACAACAACATTTTGTATCAAAAGACATTATTAGGAAAGGGGGAAAAACACAGAATGACATTATTTGATGAAAAAATTCAGATCATGGGCTGGAGAGATGGCTCAGTGGTTAAGAGTGCCGACTGCTGGCTCTTGCAGATGACCCTGGTTCGATTCCCAGCACCCACATGGCAGTTAAGAAGCACCTTTAAGCTGGGTGTGGTAACACACACCTTTAATCTCTGTGAGTTCAAGCCAGTCTGGTCTATAGAGTGAGTTCCAGGACAACTGGGGCTACAGGGTGACTGTCTCAAAAGAACCAAAAATAAATACTGTAGCACTCAATAAGCTGAGGGAGGAGGATCAACAGTTTAACACCAGGTTGTGCTACATCATGGGTATGCCTCACTGTCATCTGTCTCAAAAAGAGAGAGGGAGAAAAAAAGGGGAGATAACTAATGCTGGCAAGGACACAGATAAATTAAAACCCTTATAAATTGCTACTGCGAATGTAAAATGCTACAGCCAGTTTTGAAAAATAATTTTATAAGTTCCTCAAATGTTTAAATATGAATTTACCATATGACCCAACAATGCTACCTTTAGATATATATCCAAGAGGACCAGAAGAAAATTTACACAGAGAAACTAATAAGCAAATGTTTTAGTAGCATTATTCTTAATAATAAAAAAGCAGATACAGGGCTAGAGAGATTGCACAGCAGTTAGGACTGCTTGATGCTTCTCCAGATGACCTGGGTTCACTGCCCACCACACACATCAGGTGACTCATAACCACATGTAACTCTAAAATCCAGGAGATCTAATGCCCTCCTCTGGCTTCCACTCGTACCTACACACTTGTAGCAGACACTCACAGCCTAGTCTACATAATGAGCTTCAGGTCAGCCAGGGCTACACAGTGAGTCCCTATATCAAAAATTAATTAATCTTAAAAAAAAAAAGGGAACAGATACAACCTAAATGTTTATCAATTAATAATGAGGGATGAATAAACCAACAGTAGGTTCTAAAACGAAATAAACAGCTGGGCGTGGTGGTGCACGCCTTTAATCCCAATACTCGGGAGGCAGAGGCATGCGGATCTCTGTGAGTTCAAGGCCAGCCTGGTCTACAGAGCCAGCTCCAGGCCAGCTGGGACTAAAGGGAAACCCTGTCTCAAAAAGACTCCCCCCACAAAAAAGAAATAAACATAGCCAATAACAATTAAAACATGCTGGGTGAAGAGCATTAGCTGCCTTTGCAGAGAACCAGGGTTCGGTTCCCAGTACCGCATCTGTAATTCCAGTTCCCAGTCCAGTGTCCTATTCTCACCTCTCTGGGTACTGGACACACATGTTGTGCTTACAGACATGCAGGAAAACCATTCACAGATATAAAAATACAAATAAAAATTTTATTAGCACCATATTCTAACCAACTGGGCAAACAAGCCACAAATAACATTTTAAAACTAAAATAGTTGGGCGTGGTGGTGCACGCCTTTAATCCCAATACTCAGGAGGCAGAGGCAGTTGGATCTCTGTGAGTTCAAGGCCAGCCTGGTCTACAGAGCAAGCTCCAGGATAGCTGGGGCTAAAGGCAGACCTTGTCTCAGAAAAAAAAAAAAATTCCTCATGAACCCAGTTTTGGTAACATTCATCTACAGTTCCATTTACTAAGGAACTAAAGTGGAGAAATCATTTTAGACTAGAAATTTAGTGTCAACTTGGGCAACATACTAAGACCTCTCCTTTGGGGGGAAAAAAAAAAAAGAAACTGGATAATACGTACTCTATATATAAACTGCAAAATGGCTTTAGAAAAATTTAAAAATAAGAAAATAAGAGACTATATACACATAAGGAACACAAGCAATCCATCAACAAATGAAAACCAGCTCAGTCTCCTAATAAAGGAAATGTAAATAAATTAAAAACACAGTAGAAAGTATTTTATAACCACATTAAAAAAAAAAACCAAAAGGAAAGGGAAGGATAAGCAGAGCTGGCAACCATGTATGCTGCCAGGGGGAATATAAAATATTACCATTTTAGCAAATTTAGCATCATCTAATATACTCAAAGATCATATAATGAGACAGTATAGTGGGAAAAATGAAGAAATTCAACTAGGAGAACTCACAGTAACAGAAAGCAAGGCACAGACTGTATAAGGCAGGACTCCTTTTCGTACCCAGTTTTAGAATGCAGGCTACCTTAAGCAGCAAAACTGACACTTACCTGCTTCTTTTTCAGCTTAAGGATCTGCTGCTCTACTTTTGCAATTTCTCGATCTACCCGATCCATACTTTGTATTAACTCTTCCTTCGAAAGCTTTGAGGGTGAAGCATTTTGATCGTCTCCACAGGGTTGCCCGGCAATTGGAGAAGATGGAGCTTCATGTTTGTCTCTAAATGCAGAATCCTTCAGAAAAAAAAAATCATAACAAATTATTTTGTACTAACAGCCAATACTAGACTCTTAACTGACACTATAAAACTTAAAACACAGCAAGAGTTAGGTGTTCTCTACTCCCTCCATCCCCAGCATACAAAAAGCCTTTATTGGTTGCAAGAGTAAATGAAAAAGAGAGAATATGCTAATATGATTCCTGGGAGATACCATAGACTCTAGCTCAGTTCTTCTACCGATAGTCTTTTTTTTTTTTGGGGGGGGGGTCTTTTCGAGACAGGGTCTCCCTGTAGCCCCAGATGTCCTGGAACTCACTCTGTAGACCAGGCTGGCCTTGAACTCACAAAAATCTGCCTGCCTCTGCCTCCCGAGTGCTAGGACTAAAGGCATGCGCCACCACGCCCGGCCCGATAGTCTTTTAATAGCAATTTTCATGTTCACACATGAAATACTTAAAGTATGTAAAATATATTTTTTTAAAGTCCCACAGATGTTTATGATACTTTTATAATGTGGATATAGTATTCCTTATTGAAGATTTATTTCATCTTTATGTATACATGTGTATATGCTGTGTATGTGGATATCCGCTGGGGTCAGAAGAAGGGTATAGAATCCCCTGGACCTCGAATTACAGGCAGTTGTGAGCTGCCCACCATGGATGCTAAGAACCAAACTTGAGTCTACTGGAAGAGCCATCTCTAGCCCCTCATTCATTATTTTGAAGATCCTCAAAGCTGAAATGACTAAGGAAGCCAGGAGGTTCACCACACTTTTTTGTTGTTGTTGTTCTTTTCAAGACAGGGTCTCCCTGTAGCCCCAGCTGTCCTGGAACTCACTCTGTAGACCAGGCTGGCCTTGAACTCACAAAGATCCATCTGCCTCTGTGCAGCAAGGATTAAAGGCGTGCACCACCACGCCCAGCGAGGTTCAGCACACTTTAATGTAACAATACTGACACTAGAGAATTTGGAAAAAAATAATAGTACAACTATGACAAAGGAAGATACCAACTTCTCAGCGATTTTCTTGGAATTGTTCCTCAAAAAGACTGAACAAGTAGGCTGGAAGATAATGTTACTCCAGGTAAAACCTGTATGCCCATCTAACTTACCACTAGGAAAAGGCCAAGATTTTCCACCAAAATTTTTTCAGGTCTGGGGACATAACTCAGTGAGAGAGTACATGCTTAGTCTGGTGAGACACTGAGTTCAATCTTCAGCACCAAAACAAAATGTTTTACATGTTTCCAAGGATCATAAATGAGTCAGAGAAAAGAGAAATAAGCTAGGAACTGGATCTCACCTCTGGACTATCTTCAGAAAGGGCAGCAATGTCAGGGGGCAGGGGAATACCTCACATTCACCAATAGAAAAAGTATTCCATTCCATCCACTATTCAGCAGTGATCCATAAAGGAATGAAAATTCCTTTACCAAAAATTTATCGCCTCACCCCAACACATGCACGCACGCACACACTCAGTTTCTCATCTCAAATAAAGATACATGCAGGGTTTTGTATGTGAATTCAATGTCCTCCAGACAGAAGAAAAATAAACATAACATAATTTCAGTATCAATCTGCTTCTCAAAGTTGATACAGGTCTTGCTATAGTAAAATATCAATATACTACTTATTGTGTATGTCATTACTGATGTAAATAATTATGGGCAGTGGATTCCTTCATAATTTCAGATGTATTCTGATTTTAAAATTAAATTATAAGTGGATTAAGGATGTTTAAAGTTTGTCATAATGTGTTAGAATTCATGTCCCATTTTCCATCATAAAAATATATAAAACAGTATATAGCTTTGGGATAATAAGATTATCTCAAATGTCTTTCTGCAAATACCACTGTCTGCCTCATGGTAGATGTAAAAGTATTCTAAGAACACAAAGTCACTGATTAGCACATAATTCAGCACCTGGACAGTTCCAGAAAAAAAGCTAGGCATTTTTATTTTACTTTTTTGAATGTATATTTTTACTTAATTTTTATACATTTCACATAATAAATGTTAATAATAACCTCTCCCATCTTCAGCCCCATTGCCTGCTCAATGGGGCTGAAGATGGGAGAGGTTATTATTGACATTTACAGGATTTCATGTAAATCAATCACTCAACTAAGATGAGAAAGACTTTGTGACTACTTTATGTGATTTTAGAATTAGAAGCACATGAGAAACATACCTTTAAATAATTAACATATTTATCTCTCCTTAAATCCTTGGTACCCAAATTTCAAATTAATAAGTATACTTGGTTCAACATTGTCTGATCTCACTGCGTTCACACACCGTATAGAATCCTTCCAAAGAGTATGCATAGAGAAAATAAATTAGTTAACAATGGAAAGCACAGAGTCTACAACTCACTATTACTCAGCCTATATTCATGGGGACATTAATATACAGCAAAGAATGGTATTATGTCAAACTCTGATTCATTCATTTAAAAATGCACAGACCTCGCATCATGAACTTAACTGAACTGCGACCAATAAGCCAGACTCGGGGGAAACAAATGTTTGTTATGTTTTGTGCTTCTCCATCTGCATTATTAGATCCTATAACTTAATTTTATTTATGTTATTAAACCTTGCAGTATATCATACGAGGGAAGACACTTTTTCCTTAGGTCGAACTCTATTTGTTTTACAAATTTGTACTAATGGTGCGCAGGAGTAATCATTATAGGAATAAGGAGTATTTTTGTATTAAGGGAGATGTTTATATGTCCTTGTGACCCACTTATCTTGAGAGGATAAAGAATTTTTAAGAATTTAGAAAACAAGGGGAAGGGGGTTTGACCTTTAGTAAAAGAGAGGTTCTGTTAAAGCAAACGTTGGAAGAATTCGGATAGTTTTCCAAAAAGGCAGTGAAGCAAGGAGGCTCCAGTCCTCAAATGTATTGTATAAGGAAACTGCCAAGCAGCTCAGGCCTGAGATACATAAGATATGATAGTGTGCTACAATGAAATTTTATTTGCCAGCTAAAAATTTAACCTGTAGGATAGTATTTTAATATTACCAGTGTGTGGATGGTTTAACTTACTACATGTTCATCAAAAGCTAGTTTCATATAGAAGTAATTAATTCTCACAACTTTGACAGTTAGACTAAGGAAGCCAGGTATGGAAAGTATAAGCCCAGCGGAAATTGTTCCGATCTGGCACTGTAGAACCCATAAACTCAGGTTTCTCTATTTAGGGAGAACTAATTAGGTACCACATATATACATGGACAAAGAAAAAATCATATTAACTATATTTGTATTTCAGAATCACAGGGGGATTTTCCATTTGCATCTGATTGATATAAAAGTTAAAATGTGTAACGTAAAACTCTTATACAAAACCAACATAAACAAGAGCTAGAATCATTTTTCGCTTATGTATAAAACAGAGATTTTGTTTATGACACAAGAATGACCTTTTGACAAGCACATAACAACTTATTGGGAATGATAACAATAAGAGTAACAACTTGAAATGTGGCTATTATGATTTTTTTTGTTCTTTGTTGTTGTTTTTTTTTTTTTTTTTTTTTGTTTTTGTTGTTTTATGTATGTATTTATATTTACTAATATGTGAATATAATATTTAAACTATTCTCTCCTCCCCTAGTAAACTAGTATTGATAACTGTTATTTAAAATTTTTAGGCAGAACGATTGCCAATGGAAAATTGAAATTTTATTAAATATAGCCACAGATAGTTGTGGAAAGATTAATGATGTGTATAACATGTCCAGCAACATGTTGAGGCGTTCTCATTTCTATTGATGCTGATGTACTATAGTACTAGTTGCCTGGCGCTAGGTAAAGAACATCCCAATACTCACTTGCGAACAGTTATGATTAGGCGATATCCCAAAAAATCCAGACGGTAATTAAAAGACTAAAGCAGAACGATAATGGACCTGAAAAAAGGGGCATTATAGTTTTCTGGGCCCTTGCGTGCGTTGATATTTTGGCAACATGTCATAACATGATTCTGGGCATATATGCTTGGACTATTAGCTACTGCCTCTGTAGGAGATGCAGTGCAGCCAGAGTCCCACACATCTCAAGAAGCGCACGTTTTGCCAAGCTATGCCAAGCATGCAAGACCACACTTCAAAATTTTTGAAGGTCAAAACAAAGGGTCACCCGGCAAACACTTGACAACCACGGAGAAAGAAGGCCTTATATACCGCATAAGGCAGTTTGCATTTGGAGCAGCAGTAATGAGATAGAAGGTGAAATCACAAGAATTGAAGCTCAGTTGGAAAGAAAAGCTTACTTTATGGACTACTAATTATTTAAGACTGAAATGATTTATATAGTTATAAAAAACCCGAGCATTCAATATGCACCAGTCTCATTATTTGTAGAGTGGTCAAAAACGTATGGCCTGTCCCGAGCATTCTTAAGTACTTAACACCCTTCCCATTCTTATCAGAATAAGTACTGGGGGTGGCGGTGGAATAGCCACATATCCAGAAGTGAGATCCCAGGAGGTGCTAGTTGGCAATAAAGTAACTTATCGGTGGGGTAATATTTCTTAGATGGGTTAGTGGATCATCATTATATTCTGGGCTACAACCTTCAATGTATCGCAAGACCTCTCCTTAACTAACGCCCTGCTCTAACGTGGCCCCTATTCTAGGTACCCTCATTTCTCATAGGGGAGCTCTCTTATCAAACGTTAACTTCTCTCCTGTTCACAACAAGAGCGTAAAGGGATTTAGGAATTTCTACGAAGGGCTCCAAAACTAGATGTAGACAGGATCTTGACGACCCAAGAAGCAAGAAGCCTCCCAAAACCTAAGCATAGACCCAGTGACTGAAGTTCCTGGTATAGAACTTCTATACCTTAAGTTGAACAAACAATATTATGTATATGTAACATTTTGTGGGGTTGCATGGAATATTGACCGCACGTTACCAAACGAAAAATTTACTGACATCTATGTATTTCAGGCAAGAAAGATAAAAGCCCTTCTAAAATTGTTAATTTTCAAAATGTTCAAAACAAAATATATTAGTTAGTAGTATATGTTGGAGTAGTCGTCAATCGGAAAACATTGACCACAACCTCAGTGAGCATTGAAGGAAAAATACTTTGGAAACAACACATGTGTTTAGGAACGACTGGTGTGATATCACCTTAGACGAGTGGTTATAATAATATTAATGAGATTCATTCAAACTATTTTACTAGAATATATTATATGCTAATAGGTCTCATTTGAACTATTATATTATGGCGCAGTTTTAAGGCAGACTCAATTAGATATACACTTTCTGACAGTCTAATTCATTATATTATGTATGAGAATTCATTTGAATATTGATTAACTCTTTAATAAAGTTTCAGAATAAGTTATAGGCTAATTTCTGTAGTGCTGAGTATTCTCATGGATTTGTGCAGACTCTCTTCATGTTACTCAATAGAGCCCTTATACGTGGTAATAATTCTCAATTAAATTGGTCATAGTATCGAATTTGTACATCCCTCAGGCTATCTTCCAACTCCTTGTCAAGATGGTTCCTCTTCAGCCTAAGAGGATAAACTAGTCTTATCAATACATATCATTAGATGGATCTCCATTGAAAATCATATTTATTAAGCCGTTGGCAATATGCATGATATGAAATAAACCATTATATTAGTATGCAGACAACTCCAAAGTCTTATATCTGACTTATCCCCCCCCTAATGATATCAACTCATAGGTAAAATTTATATTCCACTATAATTGCGAAATCAATTTGCTCTGAGAATCTTAGTAATAATGAAAAAGTGTTTTAAAGAGAGCGATATTTTTCTCTAGTCCCTATTCTTAATGGTACCATCCTAAACATTTTATCTAGAATAGTATTTCTTCTTTCTCTCTCTCGAGACATATAGCTAGGTGTGACAAAACATTGACAAATACCAACTTTGGGGAAGGTGAGCAGTGATCTCGAGAAATAAGAGGACACCCTTGGCGTTTTATTCATCTTAACAATAACTCCCCTAGTCACAGTTTTGTTTGCTCTCATTGACTATTGTAATGGATGTCCTCAATTAAAAAGAGTATGAAAACTTACTCTCTGGTTGACTTACCTCAACTGGGAACCTTGCAGCAGGGCAGGAGTAACGCTGAAACGATTAAGCAATTGTCACGCTCTAGGTTAGTGTCCCGGGATCAGAGAATAACATCTTGCTTGACTTGGCTTTCCGTGATATATACACTAACACCAATATTGGCCTACATACCACCTTTCAAACTACTTTTTCAAGTTGTTTGAGCAAACTGCTACAATACTTTTTTGGGCACGAGAAGTTTTGGCACAAAGCTCTAATCACAAATACAGATTATCATGAAGGTATATTGGGTGATCCTAGCCAGCAATCAAAACCTCAACCAATTCAAGAAAGTATAGAAAATGGAAATTATCAAATCCATTGCGAGAGATGCCTAAAAGTGGGTGCCAGGCCAGATGCGCATCCATTTATTGAATTTGATTAGAATTCCTTCCCCTCCATGTCAGAAGCTATTATACAGACAACAATATTCCTATTCTTTACAACTAACCCCAGGCTGATGTCAGCAGTATGACACGATATACAAGCCTTATTCCACTATGTGACGACGAATCAGCGTTCATAAGGGCATTTCACTGAGAAGCTCAGTTGGTCTACAGTTAATTATAGATGAGTTCATCCTGCACTACCACCCCAGGTTTCATGCACAGTTCTCATATTCTGTGCTAATATTACGTTTCTTCCATATGCCTTGGGAAACTACTTGTTCTGGTGTGTTAAGAATAGAGTTATTGCTACAAAATGCATAGAGAAATAGTAACTAGTGTGAGAACTCTCTGAGAGTACTTCATGATTTAAGACTCTAGGTTGGAAATTATATGAAAAATAGCGAAAATTGGATAGTGAAGACCCAGGGATACAAATTGTAAGGAACAACAAAAAAAAATACTAGAACCATATACATTATATTTTCGACCCACTGTGCTCACACAAGCTCCTGATGCACTCATGGTGATGTTTCGTGTTAGTGAGAGATATCGGTATAACAATTCACTCTCAAAAGAAGTACTAAAGATACTTAACAGTTACATCCCCTGTATGTTTACGAGATTGATATCCAGAACGTTAACATAATAATATATGTGCACAGAGCAGTGAAATGAGCGTTCTGTGGCCTGTGCTTGAAGGAGCTCAGAGAATCAAGAGAAACAATAAAGCCTGAAAATCAACACTTTTTTTATCCCCTCTGTAGATGTGATCGTTCTGGCTACAAGAGGAGAGGTTGTGAGAGAACAAAGTTATAGAATTCATCATATTGTGTAGTTAAATACTAAAACAGAGGAAAGAGTCCACGCTTCTCTCTGGGATGAAAAGTTAAAGAGTGGAGGGGAAATCCCCCCCCCAAAAAAAAAAACAAAATGAAAGACAATAAAAAAAAAGAAATCAGAATTTGATATATGGAAGAAACTATTACAGAAATTGATTGTGGACAGTTTCACAGAGAATCTTATGAGAACCGGCCAGCATTCTGGGTCATTCTATATACTTTACAGTCTTATGTTTGGATGAACAGCTAGTCTATTTATTCTTTTATTTATTTAACCCACATGGAACACCTCAGAATAATATGTTCATATTCATTTTCTAAACAGTGCTGTTCTTTTTAAAATTCTTCTGTGCTTTTCATTAGCCTATACCAAGATGAAACACTACATATTCCCTATTTTATGGCACACATTTTTCCATATCACACACATTTATAAACAAACCATAAATTTGGCAGTTATATTATAAATAATGAATACTGCTGTATCTTCTTATCCTACCACAAGACAGTTCCTTTTAAACCAACTAGTAACTACTCAGGCTGCTTCAGACAGATACGACTATAATTCCTTTTAAAATATTTGGAAATTCATTAACTGGAAAGATCAATGCAGACAAATGATATGATTAAATAGTTTTGTGTTGCCATATAGCCAAATCCTGTACAAATTTTTACTTAGTTCACTTCTTATATTCCCTCCAGACAACAAATGGCATTTGAGATTTGAACATTCATTTTAGAATCTCAACATTTTTTAATTTGATCTTTCAGAATAATACCTTTTGGGAACTATACATTTCAGGAGTTTGGTCTTCAAGTATTTTGATGTATTAGCAAAGAGAGTTAAGTAGTGGAAAAGGGTTCCAACTTCTATTCTGGATAATCAAAACACCATATTTCAAGGTGAATAAATACAACAAAGAATGATGAACCTATACCAATTTCATGAGTATTCTACCAAAGTAGTATAAGTCATTCTTCCTTTACTTCTGGAGAGGCTTGATAAGTATTTTCAGAAAAAAAAATGGCTCCCAATTAGCAGGGTAAAATATTCTATGACTTAGAATAATGAGAAGAGAAAACAGGTTTTCTTTTCACTGTCTTCTTTGATAAGAAATTCATGGTTATTAACTAAAATGAATTCATTAATTTATACATTATTTATTAACATATTTTTCTTTGTGAAATACAGTATTTCAGTAGCTCTGTTATCCCATATTGCTCTACCAGGGCACTTAACCCCTTACACACTGCGAAGGTGGAAAAACACTGATCTAACATAGTTGAAGGCCAGCTGGGACTAAAGGGAGACCCTCCACCAAAAAAAGANACAATGACCTTTGATGGCACTGGGAAAGATTCATGATATTTATAAAGGTTTGTTGAAAACAATATGGAAGGAAAGGGTTTGAGGATCAATCTTTAATTCAGACTCACACCATTACCAAATCACATTTTTGTTTGTTTTTTTTTGCCTCTTTTGAGACAAGAGTCTCCCCATAGTAGCCATAGAATGGGCTGAATCTGCTTATAACATTGGCCTTGAACTTTCATTCTAAGTTGCTGGCCAAACCCAACCTTTTTATCTATCTTAGCCTGTTCTAGTCAAAAGGCACTAAACTTCTGGCATATAAATTATAAAGAGGAAGGCTTTATTAATGCGAGTTGGAACCTTAAGGTCATTTTTTACAGGTGGCGCTGATTCTTATTTATGTTTTTCATAAGAACTTTCCTCAAAGTTATATATACATACACAAAGGACTCACACATAAATCATGGAAAATACTATTCTGATATAATAGTATTTTAGCAGGTTGTGGTGGGGCTCGCCTTTAATACCAGGCACTCGAGCAAGCAATCTCTGTAGTCAAGGCCGCTGGTTACATAGAGAGTTCTGGACAGCTGGGCCGAGGAGACATGTCACCAAAAAGACAATAAAATAATAATAATAATATATAATAATATAATAATACAGTGTTTGAAGGATTGAATAACATATATAAACTGTACTGCAACTATACACGTCCGGAAACTATTACTATTACTATAAGCAGGAACGGACCTGTCTACCTTGACCACTGCTTTTTTTTTTTCCAGACTGTAAACCATTGCCTAAAATCTAGTAAATGATCAACAAATATCCACATGAATAGTTAAGCCATAAGCCCATGTTTAGGATGATAATGACATTAGGTAAAGATAAAGTCTGGTATAAGGGGAGAGGAAAACATAATCTATACTACTAATATTAACAGTCAAGGCTTCTAGTTGTGTATATTAGGTCACAGCAAAATGAAAAGGTAAAAAGGGCTGGAGAGATGGCCTAGCGTTAAGAGCACGGACTGTTCTTGAGAAAGACCCAGGTTCGATCCCAGCACCACATTGTTCAGCTGAGACCGTCTTAAGCTCCGGTCCAGGAGAACCAGTTCCAGGGGAATCCGAGACCCTCTTCGACCTCCGCAGCATTGCACGACACGGGTTACACAAAATCTACATGCAGACAGTACATTCATACATACCAAAATAAAATAAAATTAAAAAAAAAAGAAAAGTAAAAAAAAAAGTGCTAATTTTTACTTCAATTAGGGCAAGATCTTAGGACACCAAAAATAAATGACAAGCGAAAAAAAAAACACTCCAACAACAAATTTTGTATCAAAGACCATTATTAGGAAGGGGGAAACACCAGAATACATTGATTTAATGAAAACAATTTCATGGGCTGGAGAGTGGCTCAGTGGTTAAAGCGGCCGACTCTGGCTCTTGAAGAGGACCTGGTTTCGATCTCCACACCCACATGGCAGTTAAGAAGCACCTTTAAGCATGGGTGTGGTAACACACACCTTTATCTCTGTGAGTTCAAGCCAGTCTGTCCTGATAGAGTGAGTTCCAGACAAACTGGGGCTACAGGTGACTGTCTCAAAGAACCAAAAATAAATACTGTAGCACTCAATAAGCTGAGGGAGGAGGATCAACAGTTTAACACCAGGTTGTGCTACATCATGGGTATGCCTCACTGTCATCTGTCTCAGAAAGAAGAGGGAGAAAAAAAGGGGAGATAACTAATGCTGGCAAGGACACAGATAAATTAAAACCCTTATAAATTGCTACTGCGAATGTAAAATGCTACAGCCAGTTTGAAAAATATATTTTATAAGTTCCTCAAGATGTTTAAATATGAATTTACCATATGACCCAACAATGCTACCTTTAGATATATATCCAAGAGGACCAGAAGAAAATTTACACAGAGAAACTAATAAGCAAATGTTTTAGTAGCATTATTCTTAATAATAAAAAAGCAGATACAGGGCTAGAGAGATTGCACAGCAGTTAGGACTGCTTGATGCTTCTCCAGATGACCTGGGTTCACTGCCCACCACACACATCAGGTGACTATTAACCACATGTAACTCCTAAAATCCAGAGAATTCTAATGCCCTTCCTCTGGCTCCCACTCGTAACTACACACTTTAGCAGACAACTCACCCAGCCTACACAATGAGCTTCAGGTCAGCCAGGGCTACACAGTTGGAGTCCCTATATCAAAAATTAATTAATCTTTAAAAAGAAAAAAAGGGAAACAGAACAACCTAAATGTTTATCATTAAAATGAGGGATGAATAAACAACAGTAGGTTCAAAACGGAAATAAACAGCTGGCGTGGTGGTGCACGCTTTAATCCCAATACTCGGCGGCAGAGGCATGCGGATCTCTGTGAGTTCAAGCCGCCTGGTCTACAGAGCCAGCTCCAGGCCAGCCTGGGACTAAAGGGAAACCTGTCTAAAAAAGACCTCCCCCACAAAAAGAAATAACATCCCAGATAACAATGTAAAAACATGCTGGGTGAAGAGGCATGGAGGCCTTGCAGAGAACCAGGGTCGGTTTCCCAGACCCGCATCTGTAATATCCCAGTTCCAGTCCCAGTGCCTATTCTCACCTCTCTGGGTACTGGACACACATGTTGTGCTTACAGACATGCAGGAAAACCATTCACCAGATATAAAATTACAAATAAAATTTTATTCACCATATTCTAACCAACTGGGCAAACAAGCCACAAATAACATTTTAAAACTAAAATAGTTGGGCGTGGTGGTGCACGCCCATTTAATCCCAATACTCAGGAGACAGAGGCAGTTGGATCTCTGATGAGTTCAAGGCCAGCCTTGGTGCTACAGAGCAAGCTCCATGATAGCTGGTACTAAAAGGCAGACCCTTGTTCAGAAAAAAAAAAAAAAATTCCTCATGAACCCAGTTTTGGTAACATTCATCTACAGTTCCATTTACTAAGGAACTAAAGTGGAGAAATCATTTTAGACTAGAAATTTAGTGTCAACTTGGGCAACATACTAAGACCTCTCCTTTGGGGGAAAAAAAAAAAAAGAACTTGGATAATACTAACTCATATTAAAATTCAATGCTTTTTTAAAAAATTTAAAAATAAGAAAATAAGAGACTATATACACATAAGGAACACAAGCAATCCATCAACAAATGAAAACCAGCTCAGTCTCCTAATAAAGGAAATGTAAATAAATAAGAAACACAGTATTAAAGTATTTTATACCCACATTAAAAAAAAAAAAACCAAAAGGAATAAGGAGGATAAGCAGAGTCTGGCAAACATGTATGCTCCAGGGGAATAATAAATATTACCATTTTAGCAAATTTAGCATCATCTAATATACTCAAAGATCATATAATGAGACGTATATGTGAAAAAATGAAGAAATTACTGGGAGAACTTCACAGTAACAGAAAGCAAGGCACAGACTGTATAAGGCAGGACTCCTTTTCGTACCCAGTTTTAGAATGCAGGCTACCTTAAGCAGCAAAACTGACACTTACCTGCTTCTTTTTCAGCTTAAGGATCTGCTGCTCTACTTTTGCAATTTCTCGATCTACCCGATCCATACTTTGTATTAACTCTTCCTTCGAAAGCTTTGAGGGTGAAGCATTTTGATCGTCTCCACAGGGTTGCCCGGCAATTGGAGAAGATGGAGCTTCATGTTTGTCTCTAAATGCAGAATCCTTTCAGGAAAAAAAAATTCATAACAACATATTTTTGTGGACCATAATGGACTGAAATCCCCTGGAGTAGCCCTCCCCACGAAGCGGGTACGTAAGAAGCACTAACAGCCAATACTAGACTCTTAACTGACACTATAAAACTTAAAACACAGCAAGAGTTAGGTGTTCTCTACTCCCTCCATCCCCAGCATACAAAAAGCCTTTATTGGTTGCAAGAGTAAATGAAAAAGAGAGAATATGCTAATATGATTCCTGGGAGATACCATAGACTCTAGCTCAGAATAATAACAAATATATAGTCTTTTTTTTTTTTGCGGGGGGGTCTTTTCGAGACAGGTGCTGCTCATTCCCCTCTCTCTCAGACCAAGCTGGCCTTTGAACTCACAAAGAATCTGTCTGCTTCTGCCTCCGAGTGCTCAGCCTCTAAAGGGCTGATTGCCCCGCTCTCCGGCCCCGATAGATCTCTCTTGATAGCCAATATTTGTCTCAGTGGTTGGCACACATGAATACTTTTTAAGTACTAAATACGCCGCATTACGTCTCCTATATTTTTTTAAAGTCCCACAGATGTTTATGATACTTTTATAAGTGGAAAAAGGATTCCTTATGAAGAATTTATTTTCTCTATGTATACATGTGTATATGCTGTGTATGTGTATATCCGCTGGGGTGTCCCAGAAGAAGGGTATAGAATCCCCTGGACCTCGAATTACAGGCAGTTGTGGGTGAGCTGCCCACAATGAATGCCTAAGAACCCAAACTGAGTCACTAAGAAGCCATCTCTAGCCCCTCATTCATTATTTTGAAGATCCTCAAAGCTGAAATGACTAAGGAAGCCAGGAGGTTCACCACACTTTTGTTTTGTTTCTTTTCAAGGACAGGATCTCCCTGTAGCCCAGCCTGCCTGGAACTCACTCTGTAGACCAGGGCTTGCCTTGAACTCACAAAGATCATCTGCCTCTGCCTCCCAATTGTTAAGATTAAAGGCGTGCACCCACCACGCCCAGCCGGAGGTTCAGCACAACTTTAATGTAATCAAAGTGTGTGAGAATAATTAGAAGATATAAAGAACTATGACAAAGGAAGATACCAACTTCTCAGCGATTTTCTTGGAATTGTTCCTCAAAAAGACTGAACAAGTAGGCTGGAAGATAATGTTACTCCAGGTAAAACCTGTATGCCCATCTAACTTACCACTAGGAAAAGGCCAAGATTTTCCACCAAAATTTTTTCAGGTCTGGGGACATAACTCAGTGAGAGAGTACATGCTTAGTCTGGTGAGACACTGAGTTCAATCTTCAGCACAAAAATAAATGTTTTTACATGTTCCCAAGGATGCATAAATGAGTCGAAGAAAAGAAGGAATAAGTAGAACTGGATCTCACTCTGTATCTTTATCTCAATGTTTTGCAGGGAAACCGTCCACATTCACCAATTAAGAAAAAGTATCTCCATTCCACTCACTATCAGCAGTGATCCATAAGGAATGAAAATTCCTTTACCAAAAATTTATCGCGCCTCACCCCAAACACATGCACGCAGTGCACATGTGTGTACACACAAATAAACAAATAAAAAAAAAAAAAGTTTTGTGTTTTTTTTTTTTTTTTTTTTCTTTTATTATGCAGGGTTTTTTGGGGGAGGCGTCTTTTGGAGACAGGGTCTCCCTTAGTCCCACATGCAGTTTTCTTAAACACATACTATTTATTTATTTATTTATTTATTTATTTAGTCTTTTCGAAACAGGGTCTCCCTGTAGCCCCGGCTGTCCTGGAACTCACTCTGTAGACCAGGTGGCCTTGAACTCACAAAGATCCACCTGCCTCTGCCTCCAAGTGCTAGATGTTTTAAAGGCGTGTGCCACCACGCCCAGCTAAACACATACTTTTTAGATGACCTTACTGGACACTAGTTTTCTTTAGGGTATACTAAGGCTTAGAACTTGGATAAATAGAATGATTACAGGATCTAAGATGTATTAAGTGATGATTAACAATTTAAAAAATCAACACATCTTAACCAAGAATGCACTAGGAGACAGATATTTGCTCTGAAACATTTTGGAGTAAAGACTTCAGTTAACTATATATATCCCAAATCTAATTTGGCTATTAGCTCTCTCCTTGGTTAAACTCACAGCGGATGCCACAAGCTAATGTCCTCTAGTGGTTAAGAAATGATATAAACCACAATAAGACTTGTCATCCTTTATAGAGAAACCACATATTGCGGATTAGCATACCATCCAAGCGTCTGTGTCTATGCTCACAGCTTAGCTTGACATAAGAAGTGGTACTGCTTAAATGCATGTACACCCAATAGCTTGTTGGCTTTGTTAGTAGGATTAAAAGGGTATCCTGGATAAGCTGTCAACCCAGAAGGGAAACAAGCTGAACAAACTAGAGTCCAAAAATGACATACTCCAATGAAAGTGGACTGTTTTCTTCCACCCACTTGTGCCCTTTCCCAAAGCCGCAGGGAACAAAACTGCGGAAGAGGAGGCAGTGTAAATGTAAGGGCTGCGAGAGATAGGGGTGGACGTGAGACTACAGGAATATAGTCTGGACTCCTAACTGATCAACATGCCTGTGCATACAAGCTTCTCCAACTGGACTATGGGAACCTTGGGTTGTTCAAAATTTGGACATAGATACTTGCAAAATGCACTAATTACCTAATTGTATGACATACTGAGTAACATCAATGTTATCTGCAAACAACTGTGTCATTACATTGTAGAATCCCTTAAAAGTAAAAAAATAAAAAATAAAAAAGATTTCAGTTAAAAGATGTATGAAGCAGAGCTGGAGAGGTAAAAAGCACTGGCTGCTCTTAAAGTAGATACAGGTTGGGTCCCAGGACCCATGTGGAGGCTGGCAGCTGCTCCTAACTCCAGTTCAGGGGGTCTGGTACCCTTCTGGCCACCATGGCCATTGCATACATATAGTACATTTACATATATGCAAACAAAGCATTCATACACCTAAAACAAAAATAATACACTTGCACTTAACATACAAACTGTAGCTGCCTGGAACTCTTACTTTACACTTCCTCTATTAAGATACAAATTCTTGAGGTCAGTGGTTTCAAAAGAAAAACTACGCTTCTTAAAAATTAAAAAAAAAAAAACCAGGCCAGATATGGTGGCCATGCTTTTGATCTGAGCATTCAGGAGGCAGAAGCAGGTGGATCTCTGTGAAATTAAAGCCAGGCTAGTCTACATGGCCAGCTGGGGCTAGAGAGAGACTCTGCCTACAAAACAGGGGCTGGAGAGATGGTTCAGTGGGAAAGAGCAGGATGCTCTGGCAGAGGACCCGAATACGGTACTTAGCATCCACTTGGCATTTAACAACGGTCTATAACTCCAGTTCCAGGGGACTCCAGCACCCTCTTCTGACCTCTGCTTGCACAACATGACATGGGTACTTACCCATATGCAGGCAATATACTCAAACACATAAATTTTTTTAATCAAAAAGTTTGTATGTTAAATGCAAACAAATCAGATTCTAGATATAAGCACAGTTTTCAACCTTTAAAAGTAAAGAGGACAGGAGGAAATGTGTTTATGGTGTCTTTGCAAAAGACTCAAATCTTCACCAATACTGCAAAAAGATTAAGCAATTCTTTTTTTGGTCTTTTTGAGATGGGGTCTCCCTGTAACCCCAGCTGCCCTGGAACTCACTATGTAGACCAGGCTAGCTTTGAACTCACAGAGATCTGCCTCTTCTGCCTCCTGAGTGCTGGGATTAAAGGAGTATGCCACCACACCCAGCTAATAAAACAATTATTGATCTAAACAAAACAGCTAATATTTGCACTAAATAAAGAATACAGAATTTTGAAATTTTCCTAAGCCCTCATATGTTGTGAAGGCTTGTAATTGAGACATTTAATTCCTGAGAACTTTAAAAAAATCATTGTACTTGGATGTGGTGGTGCACACCTTTAATCCTAGCACTTAGGAGGCAGAGGCAGGCGGATCTTTGTGAGTTCAAGGCCAGCCTGGTCTACAGAGTGAGTTCCAGCATTGCTGGGGCTACAGGGAGACCCTGTCTTTTAAAAGACCAAAAAAAAAAAAAAAAAAAAAAAAAAATCATTGTGCAGGGGCTGGAGAGATGGCCTAGCAGTTAAGAGCGCTGACTGCTCTTGCAGGGGACCCGGGTTCAATCCCCAGCACCCACATGCGGTTGAAAACTGTCTTTGACTCCAGTTCCAGGGGAATCCAACGCCCTCTTCTGACCTCCGAGGCACTGCATGACACGGGTGCACAGACCTACATGCAGATAGTACATTCATACACATACCAGGGTTCCTCTTGGCTAAGAACCGTCTTTAAGCCAGGTGTAGTGGCGCATTAAAAAAAAAAAAATCACTACTACATACATGAGCTAGTTTGTGTTACAGAAATATGCATAATGACAATATATTATGATCAGAAGGTTCTGAATATGCCTTAGGTGGCTGTGATACGTGTTCTAAAAACCACTACAAATCAGGACGGGGTAGAAAAAGAGTACAGGAATGGAAGGGGGTGAGCCACGAAGTGCGGAGGTCAGGGTCCTGAGCTGTCACAACTCACAGGCATGACTTCCTCAAATATAAATGAGAAAAAATAAGCCATAAAGAATGATCTGGGGCTGGAGAGATGGCCTAGTGATTAAGAGTGCCGACTGCTCTTGCAAAGGACCCAGGTTCAATCCCCAGCACCCACGTGGCGGCCAAGAACCATCTTTAACTCCAGTTCCAGGGGAATCTGACACCCTCTTCTGACCTCTGTGGCATCGCACAACATGGGTGCACCAACCTACATGCAGACAGTACACTCATACACATAAAAAATAAAAAAATTTTAAAAAAGAATGATCTAAGATGCCACATTTTAATGAATGTTTTTGGTTCTTGGGGTATTTATTTATTTATTTATTTATTTATTTATTATCTGTTTATTTTTGAGACAGGGCTTCCCTGTTAGCCCCAGCTATCCTAGAACTCACTATTTAGACCAGGCTGGCCTTGAACTCACAAGGATCTGTCTATCTCCCAAGTGCAGGGATTAAAAGCATGTGCCACCACACCTAGCCTCAAATGTATTATTTTTAACAATTTACCTAGAAGACAAAAAAAATGGTTATTCTTTTATCCTTGGCACAGATTCACCTTTCTGCATGCGCTGTCTCTTTATATTCATATACTTTTTTTAAAAGATATTTTATATTTTTATTATTTTTTAATGGGTATGAATGTACTATCTGCATGTAGGTTTGTGCACCTGTGTCGTGCAATGCCGCAGAGGTCAGAAGAGGGTCTCGAATTCCCCTGGAACTGGAGTTCTCCTGGAATTGGAGTTTCAGACGGTTCTCGGCCGCCATGTGGGTGCTGGGGATCGAACCCAGGTCCTCTGTAAGAGTGTTCGGCGCTCTTAACTGCTAGGCCATCTCTCCATCCCCATATTCATACACTTTTGTTTTGTTTCTGGCTAAATAACCTGAAAATAAATTATATAAGTATTTCCTGAGCTGGAGAGATAGCCAACTAGTTAAGAGTGCCAACTGCTCTGGCAGAGGACCTGGGTTCGATCCCCAGCACCCACATGGCAGCTAAGAACCATCTTTAACTCCAGTTCCAGGGGAATCCGACACCCTCTTCTGACCTCCATGGCATTGCACGACACAAATCTATATGCAGAGAGTACATTCATACACATAAAAGTAAATAAATAAGCCAGGTGTGGTGGCGCACGCCTTTAATCCTAGCACTCGGGAGGCAGAGGCAGGCGGATCTTTGTGAGTTCAAGGCCAGCCTGGTCTACAGAGCGAGTTCCAGGACAGCTGGGGCTACAAGGAGACCCTGTCTCAAAAAGACCAAAAATAAATAGATAAAAAATAAAATAAAATAAAATAAAAATAAATAAATAAATAAATAAATAATTTTTAAAAAAGGAAAAGGGGCAGACTTGATAACTTGTCTTCTAAAAAAAGAAAAAAGTATTTCCTGTCTTCCAAATTATTATTTTTTTTGGTCTTTTCGAGACAGGGTCTCCCTGTAGCCCCAGGTGCCCTGGAACTCACTCTGTAGACCAGGCTGGCCTTGAGCTCACAAAGATCCACCTGCCTCTGCCTCCCAAGTGCTAGGATTAAAGGCATGCACCACCACGCCTGGCCCAAATTACTTTTTGAAGACTAAAAACACAAAGAAAATGTATGGGTCACAACCCCGTGTCGCTGTGTAACTATGTATAAGAATCATGAAAAGTTTATCAACAGTGAATAGTTTCTGGATGCACAATGACCAAAGCTTAATCAAAAACATGTAATGAATTGGAGGTATTCCTGGTAGCAATCAGCCGTGGTTCTGAACATACCTTCCAATGGAAGTCGTCTTAACACGCAATGCCAAACAACACTGCCTAAACACCTGAGTATAGAGTCAAGACTACTCAGTATTGGGTCTGGGTAGATGACTCCTTGGAGTCATCTGCTATGCAAATATAAGGTCAGGAGTTTGGATCCCCAACCTCCACATACAAACACTAGTCAGGTGTGGCAGTCTACTTATAATCTCAAAGCTCAAGAGGTGGTAAAAGGGAAGGAGTTTCCCCAAGTTAGCTAGACTACATGAATGAAGGAGCTTTACTGGAGACACTGCTTCAGTAAAAACAGACTGGAGAGAGAATAAGAAAGACACCAGATACCCATTTCTGGCCTCTACACCACAAGAACAAACATGCACATGTACTCACATAAGTTCCCACATACATGCAAACATTTGTACACTAAAAAAAAGAGTTACTTTATAACTTGCAGTATTTCCACTATGCTGTCACATGGAAACAATGGTTTACTTATAGAAAATAAAAACCATTTTCTTTTTGTGCTGGGACCAGAGGGGCCGGTGCTAGTGGCCTGCACCTTGTTGCGGGCGGGAGAGTTACCTGGGCAGGC
>VZQC01006152.1:398575-433575 GCA_009823505.1 Rhizomys pruinosus | reverse complement strand
GAATTACAGGTATTTTTTTCCCTTTGTAATCAGGGTTTCTTCCCCCACCCCCTGAAACATGGCCCTCAGACTGGCCAAGGATGATACCTCCCAAGGTATGTACCATCATGGTTTATGTGGTGCTGGGGACTCAAATCCAAGACTTCATGCATGCTAGGCAAGCATTTATCAACTGAGATAGATCCCTAGCCCATTTTTTTTGTTAGTTTGAGACAGAATCTCACTACGTAGCTAAAGGTGGCATGGAACTTACTATGTAGCCTAGGCAAACATCAAACTTGCAGCAATCCTTCTGCCTCAGCATTCCAAGTACTACAGTTACAGATGTGAGTCACTACCTCACACTACTATAATTTCCAATTTTTCTCTTATATAAAACCAAAAGCTTTTTCTTTTAATTTTTTTGGCTCTGTTTTTATTTTATGTGTATGCGTGTACTGTGTGCATGTATGGAAGTGTACCCTTGTCATGCAATGCCCACAGGGGGCAGAAGAGGGTGTCGGATCCCCTGGAACTGGAGTTACGGATGGTTATTGGCTACCATGTGGGTGCTGGGATTCAAATCCAGGTCTTCTGCAAGAATAGCATGCAATTTAAACCACTGAGCCACCTCTCCAGCCCCTGTTTTGCTATATAAAAATTATGAATAGTTAAAACTTAGATAAAATACATTATCTCCTATGTAGCTAGTTACTAATTATTACCAAGTTAAAGGGGCTTATTTAGTTTAAACTTGACAAAAGTACATGCCTTTAATCCCAGCACTTAGGAGGCAGAGGCAGGGAGATCACTGTAAGTTCAAGCACAGCCTGGTCTACATAGCAAGTTCCAGGTCAGCTGGAGCTACAGGGAGAGTCTGATTCAAAAAGACCAATAAAAAAAAAAACAAACAAACAAAAAAACTAGAACTTAAAGATGGTCCAATGGGTAAAGGTGCTTGCCACCAAGACTGACAACCTGAATTCAACCCCAAAGACCCACATGGTAGGAGGAAAAGAACTGACTTTTTTTTTTTTTTTTTTTTTATGTGTATGAATGTACTGTCTGCATGTAGGTTTGTGCACCCATGTCGTGCAATGCCGCGGAGGTAAGAAGAGGGTCTGGGATTCTCCAAGAACTGACTTCTTTATGTTGTCTTCCGACTTCCACATGCAGCACTCTCCACCCCACTCAAATAAAATAAAAAGAAATGAATAAAACAAAGCTGATTATCTGCATTACCTCTGACCACATTTATAATGTAGCAAGCCAGCACAAAATGCATGAGAATTAGCCGAGAGGCTTGTTTATTGGACTCCTTAAATTGTTTTCACTTACCAAAAAGTCAAAGGTACTACCTTTGAAGTCTGGAGTGCTGTGTCTGTGGTTTATAAATTCACTTCACATTTTTTTCCCTCCCACAGCACTTTCCTGTAGGAATGTGGACTTAAGCAATATGGTTAAATTAAGCATTATAGGTCCACAGAGCAAGAAAGCAAATATTTACCTTCTTAGCATCTGCAGTAGACCTCAGCCCTTCTGGCAGTGTGTGCACTAAAGGTAAAACTGCAGCACTAACACGCTGAAAATGGGAATCAGAAACCTGCTCCAGACGTGGCCGCTTGGATTCCAGTGACTCGTGATCCACTGGCGATGGGCCTGGATGAAACTGTTCATATCCAGTTCTTCTTTCTTGAGGCCTAATACATTAAAAAACAAAAAAATGAAACAAAAAAACCCTCTTAAAGATTGTAAAGTGGCAAATAATTCCCTGCTAAGATCCAAGCTAGGCTTTAAAATAAATGAAAAGGTTATGCTCACTTTCAAAGTAAACTACTGCTCCTTCTACCTATTCCAGAATAAAATTTAAGTGTCCAACCAACTACCCTCAGGCCACATATCTCCATGTAACAATGTCGAAAGATTATATACCCTGAACCTTACATAAATAATATTAAATTTCTAACAGAAAGTTTCTTTAGGAAGAAGGTGAAGATAGTAAACAAATTTAGAAATGAAAATCTTTTTTCTTTTTAAATCTTTTTTTTAAACCTTAACTGAAGATTTATGAATCGTTAAAAGAAATTTTTTGAGTTACTAAAGATCCATAATTTTTTTTTTTTTTTTTTGGTCCTTTTTGAGACCGGGTCTCCCCGGTAGCCCAGCTGTCCTTGAACTCTATGTAGAGCATTGGCTGCTTCATTGAGCTTGGTTGGTGGCACACAACACCCTTTAATTCCAGCTACCAGGAGGCAGTCTCAGAAGAAGCACGCATAGATCTCTGTGGTTCCAAGCCAGCCTGGTACTACCGGGCAACAGCTGCCAGGCCAGCTGGCTAAAGGGAGGCCCCCTTGTCCCAAAAATACCAAAAAAAAAAAAAGAGGTAATTTGAGTCAGTGGGTAAAGTGCTTGCCATGCAAGCATAAAGACCCAAGTAGTTCAAATTCACAGAACACAGGTAAAGTTGGTAGCTGGTGCTCACTGATACTTATATGCACACACAGGCATGCAAACACACAAGACTTTATGCGTGCGTGCGTGCGTGCGTGTATTTGAGACAGGGTCTCCCTGTAGCCCCAGCTGTCCTGGAACTCATTCTGTAGACCAGGCTGACCTTGAACTCACACCTCTTAAAGGCATGCACTACCATGCCCAGCATCAACATGATTTCTTAACATATCATCCTGACTCCCAAAACACATACTCGGTCAAGATTTTACAAAAAGAAAAGTACATTAAAGAACAAAACCTGCACTAAATTCATACATGATATATTATAGTCTTCATCATGGAGATTCTTTGATTTCTCATTTTCTACTAAAGAAATTACAGAGGTGACATTTTACCTTATGGTCAAGCTTTCATGTTTTGCAAAACATTTCACTGAAAACAATTTCTGTATTTCATGTTTAGGATAGATGCCAAGACCTATAAAATTATACAAATATTTAAATATCATCATCATACAGAATTTCATTCTACTCTTTTTTTTTTTTTTTTTTTGGTCTTTTTGAGACAGGGTCTCCCTGTAGCTCCGGCTATCCTGGAACTAGCCTTGAACTCACAAAGATCTGCCTGCCTCTGCCTCCCAAATGCTAGGATTAAAGGAGTGCACCACCACGCCTAACAAATTCTATTCCTAAAACTGAGAATATAGGGCCGCTGAGATGGTTCAGAGGTTAGGAACAACACACAGATCCACCAATCCGAGTTCAGTCCTCGAGCCCACAGTACAAGAGGACCAACTCCTCAAAGTTGTCTTTTAATCTCCACATGTGCCTGCACTCACACATCCATCCATCCATCCATCCATACAAATGCTAATTAAAATTTTCTTTAATTTGAAATTTCAGAATGCGGGGCTGGAGAGATAGCCTAGCAGTTAAGAGCACTGACTGTTCTTGCAGAGGTCCCGGGTTCGATCCCCAGCACCCACATGGTGGCTAAGAACCATTTGTAACTCCAATTCCAAGAGAACTCCAGTTCCAGGGGAATCGGACACCCTCTTCTGACCTCCGCGGCATTGCACGACACGGGTGCACAAACCTACATGCAGACAGTACATTTATACACATACAAAAAAAAAAAATCAGAATGCTGTCACAAAAAATGGTGAAATGAGAAACTTCAAAAACAAGACATTGGATCTAGATTGATGGCTCAGCAGTTAAGATAACTGGCTGCTTTTGCAGAGGACTGGGGTTCAGTTCCCAGCATCCATGGCAGCTAACAACTATAACTAGTTTCAGGAGTTCAACATCCTCTTCTGGTCTCTGGAGACACTGTACGCATGGGTGCAGCTACATATATGCACACAAAACACTCATACACATAAAAGAAAGATAAATAAAAAGACACTGATAACTATTTTGAAACATACTAAAAACCGTATTTGACTTTTCTATCACAGTATTAAGCAAGGGAAAAAAAAAAAGGTATCCAAATTGGAAAGGAAAATTATGTTCATAAATAATGCTATAGTTTGGATCTGTGGTGTTCTCCAAAGGCCCAAATGTTGAAACCTTGATCCCCAGTCCACAATTTTACTATGAAGTAGCTGAACTTCGAAGATGTGGAGAAATTAGGACTGAGAAGGAGGTGGGGTTAGGCCTTCAAGGGGATGCTGAGATCCTGGCACTTTCTCCTCTTATCTGGCTTCCTATTTGTCATGAGACGAGCACGCAGTTACATACTCCCTAACAGGATGTTCTGCCTAGCCACAGGCTCAGAAATAAAGCAACCAGCCAGGGAGTTAAAACTTCTAACCAGAAACCAGAAGAATTCTGCTTTCTTAAGATATCTCAGTCATTCTGTCCTACAAAGATGCCTGAATCCCCCCAAAAAAGCCACATAAAACTGCTGAAGTTAATCAAGACACACATAAACATGCCCAAAATTGTATTCTACACCAGCAATGAACAATCTGAAAAGAATATTAAGAAACAATTCTAATTATGATACCACCAGAAAAAATAGTAATAAATTTGACCAAAGAAACTTGAGTTTAAACACTGAAAACAAACTAAAATAAACAAAAGAAAACATAATGTTAAGATGTATCACATTCACGTATTTTAAGACATAGGAGAGGAAGACCACATTGTATAAAATCACATACATATTCAATATGATCTTTATCAAGATAAAGCCCATTGTTATTTTCACAGACACTGCAAAACTTATCATAAAAGTCGTGGAGTTTCAAAGGACCTGGAACTGTCCAAAGAATTATGGAAAAGAAAAACAAAGTTAAGGAACTTACTCATCACAATTTCAAGCTTTAAACATACAAAGCTACAGTAACCAAGAGACTCAATCTCTAAACAGCCAGAAGTAATTTGTCAAATTTGTCAAAAATCAGCACCAACATATTTGGACTGCTTTTACTTTGAGTCAGAGAAGCTTCTTACAGAAAGTAGTGGTTGATGCAGTTGAAACTGTTCAAATGCTAAGAATAAGCAACTGTGAGTACTCAACTGTGACAATGATACATCACACCCTGTACTACAAGGCCCAGGGAATATCAGGAAAGGACGGCAGAAAGAATGTAAGAGCCAGAAGGTGGGGAGGAGCACGACTGCAATCCTGTCCTCTGGACATGGCTGCAAGCAGCTGTGCTTATCTGCACAAGCCCTGCATGAGATCAAGCCACTTAAATTAAAACTCCAGCATGAAGGGGAGTAGAACTCCCAATATTCCATTCCTAGCTAAGGAGTTATGGGCAGCTGATGAATGTTAAGAAGTCATTCCTCTTTGAGGGAGGTGGTGAATGTACTCATGAAATTAAGAGGGAGCTATGCTGAGATGAGCTGGAAAGTACAAAACTCCTCAAAGAGAAAAATGCAGGGGAAGCTCTTGGGCACTGGCCTTGGCAATATTTTCCTAGCATAATAAAGTCTCAGGCCACAAATGCAAAAATAACTAGTTGCACATCAAACTCAAAAGTCTCTGTAGAACGCAGTAAAGTGAAACAGCAGACTAGGAAAATATTTGTACCTCTGATAGCCAGAATTCCTAAAAAAAAAAAAAAATTCATGCAACTCAATGGAAAAATTCAGGGGCTAAGAACATGACTCAGTCAGCGGGTACAGTGCTGCTGTGCGAGCATGAGGACTGAGTTCAGACCCACAGCACTCAGGTAAAGAGCCAGTAAAAAGGCAGATTACTCCAGTTCAATGAGAGAACCACTGGAAAAAATGAGAAAAGAGCAACTACAGGCCTGGGAGGCAGAGTTAGAGGCAGAGGCAGGTGGATCTTTGTGAGTTCAAGGCCAGCCTGGTCTACAGAGTTCCAGGACAGCTGGGGCTACAGGGAGACCCTGTCTCGAACCACCCGAAAAAAAAAAAAAAAAAAAAAAGAGCAACTACAGAAGATATCTGACATCAATCTCAACGCTCCCAAACACATAAAATAAATCACCACTTCAAAATATGTAAAATTTATGACTATATATTTCTCCAAAAGATGAAGACTTTCAACATGTATTTAAAATGATGCCCACAGCCGGGAGTGGTGGCACATGCCTTTAATCCTAGCACTTGGGAGGCAGAGGCAGGCGGATCTTTGTGAGTTCAAGGCCAGCCTGGTCTACAGAGTGAATTCCAGGACAGCTGGGGCTACAGGGAGACCCTGTCTCAAAAAGACCAAAAATAATAATAAAATAAAATAAAATGATGCCCATATTATTATAAGGGACATGCAAATTGAAGTGACTATGAGACACCACTCCCCCTCAGCTACCCATTAGGACTCCTATTATTAAAAAAATAGAGAGGCTGGAGAGAGCAGTTAAGAGCACTGCTGCTCTTGTAGAGGACCCAGGCTCAGGTCACGGCACCCCTGTGGCAACTCACAACCACCTCTACTCCAGTTCCAAGACATCTCACACCCTCTCTGGCCTCCATGAGCACAGTACACATGTGGTACACTTAACAGACATGCAGAAAAAAACACTCATATAAAATAAAACTGAACAAATTTTAAAATAAAATAAAAGATAACAAATATGGGCAAACATGTAGAAAAAAAGAGTTCCTGCACACTGGTGAGTATAGATGGTAGAGTTAGTACTGAAAGGAATGTGGCAGCTTCTGAAGAAATGAAAACTAGAGCTAGCATATGACCAAGCAATCCCGATTCCGGGCATATACCAATAAGAAATGAAAGATATCTGCACTTTCATGTTCACTGCAACATCAGTCAAGATACAAAAACTATCTTAAGTATTTGTTGATTGTCAAATGAAAAAAACTGTACTATGTGTATGTACACATACATGGGGGGTGTAAAGAGTGAGAGACAGAGAGAGAATATCACTCAATTCTGAAAGAGAATGAAATTTTTTCCTTAACCACAACACTGATGTACCTGGAGAACAGTATGCTAATTGAAAGAAACCAGACATAGAAAAACAAATACTGAATGATGTAATACATAGAACCTAAGAAAATCTGAATATAGAAATATAAAAGATATAGCCAGAACTATCAAATTGGCAGATACACAGGATAATTTAAATTTAAAAAACACAAAAAATGGGAATAAAGGTAATAAAATTATATTTGGGGTTCTTTTGGGGGGGATTCTTTTTAAATAAATTTTAACTATTTTTGCCATCAAAAAGGGTGATAATAAATGTTAATGTTTCAATACAGTATCCTTCATACTGTCTACATATATTCTTTAACATCACGTTACATACTTATTTTTTTTTCTCCAGTACTAGAGATGGAACCCAGAACCTCACGCATGCTGGGCAAGTGCTCTACCACTGAGTTATATCAATCCCTAATAAAATCTTTTTTTTTTTTTCCCTTTTTTTGGTCTTTTTGAGACAGGGTCTTCTTGTAGTCCCAGCTGTCCTAGAACTCACTATGTAGACCAGGCTGACCTTGAACTCACAGAGATCTGCCTGCCTCTGTCTCCCGAGTTCTGGGATTAAAGGCAAGCGCCACCACACCTGGCAAATCTTTTTATTTTTTTTAATTATTTTTATAACTGGGCATGGTGGCACACGCCTTTAATCCCAGTACTTGGCAGATCTCTGTGAATTCAAGGCCAGCCTGGTCTACATAGTGAGTTCCAGGACAGCTAGGGCTACAGGGAGGCCCTGTCTCAAAAAGAAGAAACACAACAACAATTTATACTTTATACTGCTAATGGGAGGATAAACTACTGCAACCACTTTGGAAATCAGTATGAGATTTCCTCAAAACACTACAAAGAGAGATTTCCATATGACCCAGCTATGCTATGCTTAGGGACATCCTATACGGAATCTGCATCCTACTACAGAGACACATGCACTTTCTTTTTTTTTTATTTTTTTATTTTTTGGTCTTTTTGAGACAGGGTCTCCCTGTAGCCCCAGCTGTCCTGGAACTCACTCTGTAGACCAGGGTGGCCTTGAACTCACAAAGATCCGCCTTCCTCTGCCTCCCGAGTGCTAGGATTAAAGGTGTGCACCATTGGGGCTGGAGAGATGGCCTAGCGGTTAAGAGCACCGACCGCTCTTACAGAGGACCCGGGTTCGATTCCCAGCACCCACATGGCGGCCAAGAACCGTCTGAAACTCCAATTCCAGGAGAACTCCAGCTCCAGGGGAATCCGAGACCCTCTTCTGACCTCCACGGCATTGCACGACACGGGTGC
The DNA here is from genome assembly GCA_009823505.1 of Rhizomys pruinosus. Taxonomy (NCBI): domain Eukaryota; kingdom Metazoa; phylum Chordata; class Mammalia; order Rodentia; family Spalacidae; genus Rhizomys; species Rhizomys pruinosus. The sequence goes on along the minus strand of VZQC01006152.1, from coordinate 425,445 downwards.
ACAGACCTGCAGGCAGACAGTACATTGATACACATACAGAAATAAATAAAAGATTAAAAAAAAAAAAAAAAAAAATAAGGTGTGCACCACCACGGCCCGCGCCAAGCGATCACATGCACTTTTCCATCTCACTCGGCACTCTACTCATATAGCTTAGGAAATTGTAAACCAGGCCAGAATGTCCTTCACAGTGTGTAACAAAAGATAATGAAAATGGTGTATGCCATAAATGAAAGAAAGTTTTATGCAAGCTATAATAAGATGAATTAGGGGCTGGAGAGTATGGGCCTAGCGGTTAAGAGCGCTAATGCTCGTGCAGAGGACCCGAGTTCTGACCCAGCACCACATGAGCTAAAAAAAAAAAAACCATCTTTAACTCCATGTTCCAGGGGAATCCAACAACCCCGTTTGACTGCTGCGCATTGCACGAACACGGTGCACAAACCTACAGAAAAAAAAAAAAGGACAGTACATTCCTACACATAAGAAATAAAAAAAAAAAAAAAAAAAGATGATATTAGGCAGAGACCGGTGGCCCACGCCCTTTATCCTAGCACTTGGGAGGCAGAGGCAGGAGATCTCTCGGAGTTCAAGGCAGCCTGGCTATAGAGTGAGTTTCAGGCCAGTGGAGGGCTCAATAAGAAGAGACCCTGTTCTCAAAGAAAAAAAAAAAAAAAAGTGATTTAAGGAAACTGGAGTAATAAATTTATAACTGAGTGAGGTAAATGGAGGATCAGAAAGATAACAGGGGCTGGAGAGATGGCCTCGTTGTTATAGATTGCCAACTGCCCTTTGCAGAGGGACCGGTTTTCGATTCCCCAGCACCCACATAGACGGCCAGAACAGGTCTTTGAGCGGGCGTGGTTTATCGCATGCCTTTAATCCTGCACTAGGGAGGCGGGCAGAGCAGGCCGTGTGTTCAAGGCCAGTCTGCTTTACAGAGTCAGTTAGCAGAACTGGGCTACAGGGAGACAAAAAAAAAAAAAAAAAGTTTTTAAGAAAAAAAAAAAAAAAAAAAAAAAAAAAAAAGGAAAGATAAACATAGAAACACACATATTCTCTCATATGTGAACACTAACCCTAATTCTTCAGTTTTGTCTGTTACCTTGGAGTACCTCAGGAACCCAAGAAACTAGAATATATATATATATATATATATACATATATATATACACATATATACATATATATATGTATATATACACATATACACACACACACACACATATATATGCAGGTAATACAATACACACAAAGTTAAAATAATTAAAAACATTTTGGGGCTGGAGAGATGGCTCAGCAGTTAAAAGCACCGACTGCTCTTGCAGAATACCAGGTTCCATTCCCAGCACCCACATGGCGGCTAAGAACCATCTCTAACTCCAGTTCCAAAGGAATTTGATACCCTCTTCTGACCTCCGTGGCATTGCAGGATACAGGTGCACCAACCTGCATGCAGACAGTACATTCATACACATAAAACATAATAAAATTAGCCGGGCGTGGTGGCGCATGCCTTTAATCCTAGCACTTGGGAGGCAGAGGCAGGTGGATCTTTGTGAGTTCAAAGCCAGCCTGGTCTACAGAGCGAGTTCCAGGACAGCTGGTGCTACAGGGAGACCCTGTCTCAAAAAAACAATAATAATAATAATAATAATAATAATAAACATTTTAATTCATATATTATTTTTATTTCATGTGTATGAGTATATTGCCTGCATGTAGGTAGGTGCACCCGTGTCATGCAGTGCCCACAGAGTTCAGAAGAGAGTATTAGATCTCCTGGAACTGGAACTATGGAAGGTTCTTAGCTGTCATCTGGGTGCTGGGAATTGAATCAGTTCCTCTCTAAGAGTAGCCAGTGCTTTTAACCACTGAGCCATCTCTCTAGCCCCCCAAAATAACGTGGGTGTTTTTTTTTTTCTTGGTCTTTTCAAGACAGGGTGTCCCTGTAGCCCCAGCTGTCCTGGAACTCACTCTGTAGACCAGGCTGGCCTTGAACTCACAAAGATCCGCCTGCCTCTGCTTCCCAAGTGCTAGGATTAAAGGCGTGCGCCACCATGCCTGGCAATAACGTGTTTTTTTAAGAAAGGAAATGCTAAGAGTCAGAGGAAGGAGAGAAGAGCTGTGAAACACCACCCCCGTAAGTATGGCCATGGCAACAGCGAACTCATAGCAGCTGTGCATACTGGTGCTGGGTCCACAGAAGTCAGGAGCATACAGCTATGGAGAAGGAAGGGCCTTATGGGTCCCACCACATACTGCTGATCTACTGACAGCCAGCAGACTAAAAGAGGGGGAATGCTTCCGCATGGTATCCAGTTGTATACCCACTCGTGAGGCCACCAGGCTCTAATGTTTAGCTCCAAACTCAGGGTGACACTGCAGGCACTAGGTAAATTCTGTGGGACACTGAACAAAACTCAAACTAGTAAGTAGGAGAAAGAGATTTGTAAGGAGGAGGTGCCAATAAGTATGGGAGGGAGCTAGGAGGGTAACCAGACTAGTGCACATATACAGAATTGTCAAAGAATGAAACTTACTAATAAAAAAAGGAAGATAGCAGGGCGTGGTGGCGCGTGCCTTTAATCCCAGCACTCGGGAGGCAGAAGTAGGCAGATCTCTGTGAGTTCAAGGCCAACCTGGTCTATAGAGTGAGCTCCAGAACAGTTGGTACTAAACAGGAGACCCTGCCTCAAAGATTACAAAAAAAAAAAAAGAAAAAAAAAAGGAAGATATGAATATTTCTTTAAGATCGTAGGGCTAGAAGATGCCTCAGCAGGTAAAGGTGTCAGCCACAAAGTTGGACAATCTGAGTCTCTAAGACTCTTAGGTGGAAGGACACAACCTACATGTGCATGTGCCATGGCAGAGAGCCCACCCTTGCACAAAGTAAATAAAACAAAATGACAGTAAAATTAAATATGTAAGTTTGGAAAAAAAAAAAAAAANGCTCTTGCAGAGGACCTGGGTTCGATCCCCAGCACCCACATGGCGGCCGAGAACCGTCTGAAACTCCAATTCCAGGAGAACTCCAGTTCCAGGGGAATCCGACACCCTCTTCTGACCTCCGCGGCATTGCACGACACGGGTGCACAAACTTGCATGCAGACAGTACATTCATACACATACAGAAATAAATAAAATTAATTAAAAAAAATTTTTTTAAAAGAACTTATTAACTGGGGCTGAAGAGAGAACTCAGAGGTTAAGAGCACTGGCTGCTCTTACAGAGGACCAAGCTCAGTTCCCAGAACCACATGGTGGCTAACAACCATACATCACTCCAGTTCCAAGGGATCCAACACCCTCTTCTGACCTCTGTGGGCATTGCATGGCACAGGTTCACTTACATACATGCAGGCAATACACTCATTCATACACATAAAACAAAAAATAATGAGTTTATTAACTACTATGATAACTAGTCCAAAAGATCAACCAATAAAAAGAGTTCAAAACACAAACCAATAAAAAGACCAGTTGCGGCTTGGTTGGTGAAAAATTAAAAATAATAAGTGATGCAATTCATCCTAATTAGAAACATAAAAGAAATCCCATTACCTGTCAGAACCTGGGTGAAATTCTGAAAGCAAAGAAGGTCGTCTTCGAAGCTGTTGCTGCTGTTGCTGCAAAAGCTGTGATGCCTGACTAACTTCGATATGAGAAGCTCGATAGTCGGGGACTGCAAATTCCTGGTATTAAAATAACCATATGTTAACTATTAACCACAAATAAGAACAGCATCATGAAATTAAGCCAAATAGTTACAGACCAATAAGTATGGAAACAAATCACAATGACAATTTTAATCCTTTACTGAGCTAATTTCCCCCCATGAATCTAAAACAATCACCACTTTAATTATTTTTTTTTTAATTCACGTGTATGTGGGTGCCTGCATGTATGTATTGACACTGGTGGGTATCTTTAAGTCCAGAAGAAGGCATTGGACCCCCCTGGAGGTGGACTTTTAGGTGTTATAAGCAACCAGATGTGGGTGCTGGAAACCAAATTTTGGATCTCTGAAAGAGCAGCAACCACTCTTAACCACTGAGCCATCCTTCTGGTTCCTTGTTTAGTTTTCTTTGCAATTACTCAACTTGTTGGGTGTGGGAGCAAGCACTAAGCTATCTTGGTGGCCCGACATTTAAATTATTGTTAAAAAATAATTCTGAGCCAGGTGTGGTGGTGCACGCCTTTAAAATTTTTTTTTTTATTATTTATTTTTGTATGTGTATGAATGTATTGTTTGCATGCAGGTCTGTGCACCCGTGTCGTGGTGCACGCCTTTAATCCTAGCACTTGGCAGAGGCAGGCGGATTTTTGTGAGTTCAAGGCCATTATTATTATTATTCTGGGGCTGGAGAGATGGTTCAGCATTGTTAAAAAATAATTCTGAGCCAGGTGTGGTGGTGCACGCCTTTAAAATTTTTTTTTTTATTATTTATTTTTGTATGTGTATGAATGTATTGTTTGCATGCAGGTCTGTGCACCCGTGTCGTGGTGCACGCCTTTAATCCTAGCACTTGGCAGAGGCAGGCGGATTTTTGTGAGTTCAAGGCCATTATTATTATTATTCTGGGGCTGGAGAGATGGTTCAGCATTGTTAAAAAATAATTCTGGAGCCAGGCATGGTGGCACACACCTTTAGTCCCAGCACTTGGGAGGTAGAGGTAGGCAGATCTCTTTGAGTTCAAGACCAGCCTGGTCTACAGAGTGAGCTCCAGGACAGCTGGTACTAAAAGGGAGACCCTGTCTCAAAAATACCAATAATAATAATAATAATTCTGGGACTGGATAGTTCAGCAGTTAAGAGCACTGGCTGCTCTTAATACTGGAGTTCAGTTCTCAGCACCCACATAGCTAAGAAGCAGAACTCCAGTTCCAGGGCATCTGACACCCTCTTCTGACCTCCAAGGGCACACACATGCAGTCAAAACACACATACACATAAAATAAAAATAATAAATATTTAAAAAATAATTCTAATGAAATTTCAACTTCTATTCCATTGATTTAATACTAGATTACAGGAACTCTCATCTGTACTACTAACACAATAAATTTATCAAATTCAGGAGTCAAGTATGAAACCCCAGAAAGTATTCCAGCTAAGCATGATTGTGCACATCTATAATCCCAGCACTCAAGAAGCTGAGTCAGGAATCACCTCACATTTGAGGCCAGTTTCAGTTATATAGAGTCCTAGGCTGGCCAGCCTAGGCTACAAAGACCCTCTCTCATAACAACAAAAAAACAAAAAGAAAGTGTGTTCTGATAGCTAAGCTCAAACCAAGTAAACCAGCAGAGACACAGAAGTTATCTCTTTAGATCTATGTATATTTACAAAGGAAGAATCTGAAATCCAGAAAAGCTTTGCTAGTCAAGAGTAGTGGTTTCCCACTGTAACTAAGAAAGCATTTTTATTTTTTAGCAAAAGTTTCTTTTCAAAACAAATAGATCATGCTAAGGCAATTATGAGTAAAAAGAAAAAAAAGGATAAGAGCAGACAGCCTTAGGCCCTAACTGGGCATGACAGCACATGTCGGAACTCCAGCGTTCAACCTGGGCTTACATAAGGACTTGTGTATGAAAGCTAGATCCTGTCTCAAAAAATAAAATGGAAAACTGTGTAAACTATTTTCAGACACTGGACAATAGGCAGCATAAGACATGACCTCTGAGAGAAATTTAATTGTTTCTGGGCTTTCTGCCCAGAGAGAACTTCAACTTCAAGTTTGTGGCCCTGTGCACTCAAACAGGGCCCCACAATCATGATTACTGAAAATACATGGAGAAGTTAGACAGAATGTGTGAAGAAGACTCAAGAGAGGAGGGAGTTAATAATAAAGATGTCTTAAAATAGGAATTTTGGTTCCCTTAAGTCTTCACGTACAGTGAAAAATTACAAGGATGGGCTCAAACAACTGCCGAACAAAGAATAATTAGTAGGAATTATAAGACAAACAGTCCTCAGAGCTCACCGAGGACCATAAATCATTCAAACATAACTCTGGCAAGTGATGAAACCTCTCTGAATTCATAGGACCATAATGGATACTTCAGAATACAAGCTTCAAAGTTGGGGATAATTTAGATCTAGAATAAAGCCTACTCGATATCTACCCTAAAAAACTAAAAACACAGCTCAAAAATAACTGAATGTCAGGCATGCAGTGCACAGCTGTAGTCCTACCTACTGGGAAGGCAAGGCAAGATCACCTGAACAGAAAAGTTTTAGTAAGACCCTGTCCCAAAAAGAAAAAGTAACTTCATTGCCTGCTAAAAGAAAGCCAGGTCTCTTTAAATAATACAACAAAAGCCGGTACTGAAATCATGTAAAATTGACAAGGTTCAAATTCCAATCCAAGAAAAAAAATCTAGAATCTGAAATGATGTCACTGGATGAAACTAACTCGTAAAAACTGAAAACAGTGTTGGCACATGCCTGTAATCCCTGCACATAGGAGGTGGAGAGAGAGGGAGAGTGTCGTGAGGTAGAGGCTAGCACCCTCTCAAGCTAAAAAAAAAAAAAAGACAGCCAAACGAAAAATGGTTAGGGCTGGAGAGATGGCTGAGCAGTTAACAGCACTGGCTCCTCTTGCAGAGGACCTGGGTTCAGGTCCCAGCACCCACATGTAAACTAACAGTCTAGTTAGTACTCAGGTACTAGAGACCGGATGCCCTCTTCTGACCTCCATGGACACTTACACTCACAGATGTACTTACATACATAAGGGCAAAACACTCATAGACATAAAAAATAAAAATAAGGTGCTAGAGAGATGGCTCAGTGGTTAAGAGCACTGGCAGTTCTTGCAGAGGACCCAGATTCAGTTCCCAGCAGCTACATGGCAGCTAATATCCATCCATAACTCCAATTCCAAGGGATCTGATCCCCTCTTCTGACCTCCACAAGCATTGCATGACACAAGTGCACTTACATACAATCAGCCAATACATTCATACACATAAAATAAAAATAAAATTTTGGGGCTGGAGAGATGGCCTAGTGGTTAAGAGCACCAACTGCTCGTGCAGAGGACGGGGGATCAATCCCCAGCACTCACATGGCAGCTGAGAACCATCTGAAACTCCAATTCCAGGAGAACTCCAGTTCCAGGGGAATCCGACACCCTCTTCTGACCTCTGTGGTATTGCACGACATAGGTGCACAAACCCACATGCAGACAGTACATTCATACAAATAAATAAAAAATAAATAAATATAAAATTTTAATTAAAATAGATAAAAATTTAAAAAATAAAGGTAAATTTAAAAAAGGAATGTAGCTATGACTTTAATCCCAGCACTTGGAAGGCATATGTCTATTGAGTTCCGAGACCAGCCCAGTATACACAGTGACTTCTAGGCCAGCCAGGGCTACATAGCAAGGCCTTGTTTCGAAAAAGCAAACAAAGAGTTAAATGATGGCTCAGTAATTAAGAGCACTGAGTGTTCTTGCAGAGGACTCAGATTTGGTTCCCAACACCCTGATGGCAGATAACAACCACCTGTAACTCCAGTTATAGGGGATCTGATACCTCATCTGGCCTCCATGGGCAGGCATTGTATATGTGTGATGTACTTACATACATACATGCAGGCAAAATACTCATATAAATAAAATAAAAATCCATCGATAAATAAAAGTTTAAAAACAAAACAAACAAAAGGAATGTAAATTAAAACTATGGAAGGGAGGGAGAGAGGGAAGAGGGAGGGGGAGGGGAGAGGGGAGGGGAGGAGAGGAGAGGAGATGGGAGGGGAGAAGGGAGGGGAGGAGAGGGGAGGGGAGGAGAAGGAAGGGGAGGAGAGGGGAGGAGAGGAGTGGCTAACTAGGTCAAGACATTTGCTTTCAAGCCTGATGATCTGAGGTCACTCCTCAGAACCCACATGGTAGAAGGAGAGAATCAACTCCTTCAGATTGTCCTCTGACCTCCACACACATGATGTGTGTGGTGTGTGCTCTGCCCACCACCTAAATAAGGTTTAAAAAAATGTTTAAAAGGGGAAGGGGCTGGAGTTTGGCTAAGTGGCTAAGAGCGCATACTGCTCTTGAAGAGGACCTGAGTTTTGTACCTAGCATCCATGTTAGGAGATTCATAGCAGCTTCTAAGTCCAGCTCCAGGAGGATCCAATGCTCTGGCCTCCAAAAGCACCAGCATGTATATACACAAAGACACATACACATCATTTAAAAATAAAAAACCTGGAGAAATGGCTCACTGATTAAGAACACTGGCTGTTCTTGCAGGGCCCTGGGTTCAAATCCTAGCACCCAAATGGCAGCTAACAATCTGTAACTCCAGTTTCAGGGAATCAGACACCCAATTCTGACTTCCTCAGGCACTGCACAACATGGGTACATTTACATACATGCAGGCAATAAATTCATACACATAAAAAATAAATATATTTTTATTGAATTTTTATATGTTTCATACATAATTTTTCATAAAAACCCAGCACAGAACTGCAGAAATGGGTAGCAGAGCCCAACCTTGGCTGAGGAAATGACAGTAGATGGTGGTCAGGTGAAGAAGACCTGGCCTTCTTTAGAAGACCTCTCTTCTTTAGAAAAGAGAGTCTGGGCTGGAGAGATGGCCTAGTGGTTAAGAGCACCAACTGCTCTTGCAGAGGACCCAGGTTCGATCCCCAGCACCCACATGGTGACTGAGAACCATCTGTAACTCCAGTTCCAGGAGCACTCCAGTTCCAGGGGAATCTGACACCCTCTTCTGACCTCCGCGGCATTGCACGACACGGGTGCACAAACCTACATGCAGACAATACATTCATACACATAAATAAATAAATAAAATATTTTTTAAAAAAGAGAGTCTTGTGCCAGGTGTGGTGGGGCATGCTTGTAATCCTAGCACCCAGGAGGCAGAGGCAGGTGGATCTCTGTGAGTTCAAGGCCAGCCTGGTCTACGTAGTGAGTTCCAGGACAGCTGGGGCTACAGGGAGACCCTGTCTCAAAAACACCAAAATAAAAAATAAAAAATAATAAAATGAAAAGAGAGTCCACTCTAGAGAGCTAACTAGAGCTAAGGTGCCTCAGCATGAGGCACCTCATCCTCAGATGAGCAGGGAGAGTAACTGAGCACAATGGACTTCAGCACAAACGACAGAAGGTATGAACTGGGAGCAGGGGAGGGTGCCAAGAAACAGGTATAATGGTGATTAAGACTGACTGTAAAAAAAAAATTTTAATAAATAAAAATCTTTGCAATTTTGATATATGGGTGGAGGGTATGTATGCATATTTTAGAGTAATATAAAATTAAAAAGAAAAAAAAAATGTGAATTCATGCCGGGCATGGTGGCGCATGCCTTTAATCCTAGCACTTGGGAGGCAGAGGCAGGCGGATCTTTGTGAGTTCAAGGCCAGCCTGGTCTACGGAGTATGTTCCAGGACAGCTGGGGCTACAGAGAGACCCTGTCTTGAAAAGACAAAAAAAAAAAAGTGAATTCCGAAATATGATTTGGAAATAACACACTTTATTTTCAAACAATATAATTTTAGTATACATGTGACATATATATATATATATATATTTATATTTATATTTATATTTTGAAACAATACAAATTGGAGAAAACTACAACAAAAGAACTGGGACAAGGAACTGACTGAAACAGTAAAGTTCTTCCCCAAAACCAATAATCCTCTGCATAGAAAAACTTTAAAAAGACTTAGAAATAGATACAAGACATGTATGGTGCATGAACTCAGGTAAGGTGGGGGGCACGGAAAGGGGAATGAGTCTAAATTGGACAGAGAAATGATGTATGAAATGCATAATCCTTCAGTAAAGATAAAAAGAAAAAGAGAAAAAAAATCTTAGAAAGAAATTGAGTTTGTACTTTTAAATTCTTCCCACAATGAAAATTCCAGATACAGCTTTACTGATAAATTCTATCAAATATCTAAAGATGGGGGTCAATTCTATACAAACTCCTTTTTCTGAATTACAGGCGTGGCTGTGGACGTGCCATGACCTGCATGTAGGGCTGGAGAACAACCTGTGGGAGCTAAGTTCTTTCCTTTCAAGTTGTGGGCTCTGGGGATCAAATCTGGGTCTGAATTCAGGCTTGGCAGCAAGTGACTACCCAACGAGCCATCTTGTCAGCCCTCCATACAAATTCTTCAAGGAAATGCAACTAAAGGGCTGGAACTGAGGCTCAATGGAGAGCTTCAGCAGGCTCCAATTTCAATCCCTAGAACCACACCAAAGAGAGAAAAGGAAAGCATGACTGTAAGAGGAAGGAACACTTTCAGTGATCTCTCTCTCTCTCTCTCTCTCTCTCTCTCTCTCTCTCTCTCTCCCCCTCCCTCCCTCCCTCCTTCCCTCCCTCCCTCCTTTTCCCCTTCTCTCTTCACACACACACACACACACACACACACACACACACACACACACACACCACACGCATCCTGCTATAACTCAGGCTGAACTTGTCATCCTCCCGACTCTGATTTCCAGGCGCTAGGGATTACACCACCACAGATGTGCACGACCAGACCTGGCTCCAAGTTAATAACATCCTTAACGACACCAACACTCAGATGACACCTCACATATAAAACAATTCAAAATTCAAAATAGATCATAAGGGCGGGTTGTGGTGGTACATGCCTTTAATCCCAGCAGTCGGGAGGCAGAAGCAGGTGGATCTCTGTGAAATTGAGGCCAGTCTGGTCTAGACAGTGAGTTTGGAGTCAGCTGGGGCTACAAGGAAACCCTGTCTAAAGAAAAAAATGGAAAGCTTAAAATTATAAAACTTAGAGAGGAAACTATAGGAGAAAATCTTATCATGACCTTGAATTTGGGAAAAAATTCTTAGACAAAAAAAAAAAAGTAAACAACAACAATAACAACAAAATGTATATTCTCCAAAGCAAACTGTTGAGAAAATAAAGTAATAGTAGTATTTTGGGGGAGGGGAGAGGAGGGGGTCTTTTTGAGACAGAGTCTCCTATGGACTGGAACTCACTCTGTAGACCAGGCTGGCCTAGGAGTGCACCACCACGTCCAGTTAATACTAGTATTTTTATGTTATCTGGATACAAGAGTTCCATTTTCTATTATTTGTGTGATGCTGGGGATGGAACTCAGGACCTTACACAAGCTAGGCGGACATGCTTAAATCAAGTTATACTTCTTTTCTAAATAATTTTACTTTTTTTTTTTTTGAGTCAGGGTCTCCCTTTAGTCCCAGCTGTCCTGGAGTTCTCTCATAGACCAGGCAGGCCTTGAATTCACAGAGATCCGCCTGCCTCTGCCTCCCAAGTGATGGGATTAAAGGAGTGCACCACCACACCTGGACTAAGATGGTTCTTAGCTGCCAAGTGGGTGCTGGGAATCAAACCCAGGTCCTCTGCAAGGGCAAACAGTGCTCTGTGATATCTCTCCAGCCCCTTTATTTATTTATAATAAACAAAAACCTGAATACCTGATTGGCTTAACAATTTAGGATATATCCACACCCAGTAATAAAAAGAACAAATTGAGACAGACATAGATAAATATTAAGGGAAGCAAAGAAGCCATAGGCAAGAGTTACTATGGCATTCAAAACAATCTACAACACAAAGTGGATTCTTAGGAACTCAGATGGACAGGAAGTTGAAGATGAAAACTGATCTGATTGAGATACAATGGAATTTCCCGAGAAAATCACAATGCTCTTTATCTTCATTTTGGTAGTGAATTTATGGTATATGAATTTGTCAAAACGTGCTCATATAATAAAATGGCCACATGTTTTTTATATATACACACATGTATATAAACTGAAACATTGATTAAAACAGGCAGAACAAGCCGGGCGTGGTGGCACACGCCTTTAATCTTAGCACTTGGGAGGCAGAGGCAGGCAGATCTTTGTGAGTTCAAGGCCAGCCTGGTCTACAGAGTGAATTCCAGGACAGCTGGAGCTACAGGGAGACCCTGTCTGGAAAAGACAAAAAAAATAAATAAATAAATAAAATAAAAATAAAAATAAAAAAGACAGAACAAAGCTGGTCAGTTAGCTCAGCAGGTAAAGGAGCCTGACAACCCAAGTTTGATCCCTTGGACCTACGTGGTCGAAGGAGAGAACTGATTGCAATGAGCTATCCTCTGACCTCCACTCTGGTACTGTGGCATGTCCACACCCACAAACACATACATACAGGCACACAAAACAAAACAGTACAAAAATAGTTCAGGAAATTAGTTATCACACACAGAGCAATGGTCAAGAACAAAACCTAACATATAACCACAACAAAAATTTTCAAACTAGGAACAAAAGACAACCTCTTAAACCAAACAAGAGCACCAACAAAAACATGCAATTAAAACTACCCTCAGTAGTGGATGTTTCTCTGCACAGGACACAAGGATATCCATCTCACAAAAACCACAGCCAGATTTCAAAGGAGTCCTCAGGGGCACGCTACATTTTGCTAAAAACTCTGCCTTCTTATCCTCTGAGATGACCATGAAATGAAATTTCTTTCTCTCCCATTTTTGTTTTATTTTATCTGTTTTTGACAGTCAAGTCTAGATATGTTACCCAGACTGACCTTGAACTTGAGATACCCTTGTGTTTCTACTAGATGAGTTCTAAGATTACAGACATATGTATGCCACCACACCCAGGATTCCTTTCATATTTTTCTCCAAATCTCTTATACTGCTAGCCTTAGTTCATTGAGCTGGCAGTTTTACCTATTTTATTTTTCAAAAGATTAAGTCATTCATACAAACTTTTCATCTTCCTGCCATTAAATCTCTCAGTAATGCAGAACCCTTTATTCTATCAGTGAGGAGAGACCAAATTAATTAAGAGCCAGCTTAAAACATGGTGTTAACCTAGAAACTTTATACGACTTACTCTTTTCTATGAATAATTTCTATAGTCAACACCAAAGAGCTGGGGCTAGGCAGATGGTACAGTGGGTAAAGGAGCTGGCGGCCAAGGCTGCAACCTGCGTGCCATCCCTGGAACCCACTTGGTAAAAGAGAGAACTGATTCCCACCAAGATGTCCTCTGACCTCCACACCCACATCACAGCATGCAAACACATGTATGTGTACAGATATACACACTAAAAAAAGTAATGTGCAGGGTCTATGAGTTCGAGGCCAGCTTGGTCTATATAGTGAGTTCCAGGGCAGCTTGGGATATAGGAAGACTCTGATTCAAAAAAGACCAAAAGATTAAAAATAATATAATAATAATAATAATAAAGAAATGTAAGCCAGGCGTGGTGGCACACACCTTTGATCCTAGCACTTGGGAGGCAGAGGCAGGCGGATCTTTGTGAGTTCAAGGCCATCCTGGTCTACAGAGTGAGTTCCAGGCCAGCTGGAGCTACATGGAAACCCTGTCTCAAAAAGAAAAAAAAAAAAAGAAAAAAATGTAAAAACAATTTTTTAAGCAGAGATATTCACACTCTGAAAACTTTGCCCCCCCTACGCACACATACTTTTTTAGAGAGGTCTCATTTAACCCAGGTAGCCTCAAATTCCCAACTTCCTTCTATCCTCCCTCTCTCTCCCTTGCAAGTACTGAGATTACTGGCATGTCCCACCATGCCTGGCTGTGAATGATTCTTGTGATTAAAAAACTAGTAACAGTCCCAGAACTTCCAAAGCAGAGCCAGGTGGGTCCTGGTGAGGTTGAGAGCAGCCTGATCTACACAGTGAGCTCCAGGCAGCTGAGGCTACAGGGAGACCCTGTCTCAAACAAAACGAAACAAAACAAAACAAAACAAAACAAAACAAAACAAAACAAAACAAAACAAAACAAAACCTACTAACAGGCTCATTTGGTTCTCATCCAATAAACGTGCTACAGGGAAAGTGAAAAGAGAAAGTGCATATCTACTTGACACCTACTGATCCTTACCTGCTGATGGCGGGTGCTGGGAAAGGTATAATGGACAGAGTGTGGAGGATACCGACTTTGCTCTGTGCTGAAAGCTCCTTGGTTGGGAGGGTAGCCTGAACTTGACATTATCAGTAAAGAAGTCCTCACTGGGCTGTGAGATCAAGTCCAACAAACAATCATGTTTCTAGGAAACAACCTAAACAGGAAGGGGAAAAGAGAATTCGTAAGTACTAAAACATCAAATGTACTCCTAATAAATTATAACTATAGATACACACGTAAAACCACAATTACCAGTCAAAGCTTTTTCAAATATTTACTTAGTAGAAGTTACTAAGGCTTGATAAACATTAATGTGTCTGCCTCAAAGAGACTAGGGTATATACACTAAGAGCCCCTAAAACAGCAGATCTAGCCTCAGCCTTTTCTTTCCAGGCTCAGGGCCCACGAGCAAGCTATACTACTCGCCTAGCTGTGCTCCTAGGATACCTGTTAATTTTGTGTGTGTGTGTGTGTGTGTGTGTGTGTGTGTGTGTGTCTTTTTGAGCTGGGAAGAAACCCAAGTGCTAGGATTAAAGGGGTGAGCCACCACGCCTGGCCTTGTATTGTTTGCTGTGGTAAAATATACAAATTAGAAAAAGTGCTATTTTCATTATTTTTAAATATATTGTTCAACAGAACTAAAGAGTCACACACGTATGATTTGTATACTATTTCTATTCGATATTTTACATTCCTGTCCTGTCTTCACAGAGTAAATGCAAAAATACTTTTTTTTTTTTTTTTTTTTTTTTTGAAACAGGGTCTCCCTGTAGCCAGCTGTCCTGGAACTCACAAAGATTGCCTGCCTCTGAGTGCTAGGACTAAAGGTGTGTGCCACCATGCCTGGCAAAAAATACCATATATTCTACAAATTTTTATTGAGCACAACTATATACCTACACTGTTTCAATCACTGGTATAGAATGACCAAGATATACTACCTTATTGTGAGGGACATAAGGCAATAAGAAATAATCATGAAATAATAGAAAATATTATGTCTATGATAAAGTGCTATAAATAAAGTGATAAATAAATAAACAGGAAGTGTAGGGTAAGGAAAAGGCTGAGGACAAGGTGAGCACAGAAAGCCAAGCTCGGCTAGGGTGTCATGTGTCTGATTTCTGAATAGCCCCATCTACATAAGCGGAACTACACAAGCCCAAGACAGAAGCAGCAAACTTGGCAAAGTCAAGAAGGCTGAAGGAGACGGAGAGTGACAGCAGAGGCCTGGGAGAAGGGAGGGTAGGCAAACAGGTCTGGCAGGTTATATGTTTGGAAATTGAGATCTTGTTCTCATCATCCTCTCTCCTCTCTCTCTCTCTCTCTCTATGTGTATTCTGAATATTAATCATATTCATACTTTAGTAAATATTCAAGAATTTGTTTTGGTTTTTAAAAAACTTTCTCCATCCCTAAGTTCTAAAAATATAAGACATCAAGTTTTATTTAATGTTTACTTTCTTTTCTACTTTATTTTAGTGTACTATTGTTTTGCCTGCATACATGTAAGTGCACCATGAGCACACAATGCCTGCAGAGGCCAGAAGAGGACGTCAGACCTCCTGGAACTGGAGTTACAAATGTTTGTTGGGATGCCATGTGGGTGCTGGGAATTGAACTAAGATCCTCTACAGAGCAGCCAGTGCTCTTAAACCACTGAGCCTTATCTCTAGCCCCAATATTTACCTTCATAAACACCCAAGATTTTTTTTTTCCCAAAAAAGGGCAAGGCTATGTTTTCTTTCCAAACAAAACACTTAATGACTAAAGTACTATCTTTGTTACAATTCAGTGAAATCAGTGTTAAGTGTATAAATTCATCCATTTGCACACAAAAGATATTTATTGCAGTACAACAATAAGAAAATGTAAAGATCCTCTCAATTCCAGGCAATATACTGTGGTATAGTCATAATAAAAAACTGAACTGTAGAGCTACATGTTTCAGAACAGATACAACTAAAAAATGTTGGGATTTCATTGACTATTATATACATATTATGAGCAAAATAATTTGTAATACACATATAATAAAATATAAACAATTATTATAAAGATCTACTCAAGGATAACAGTTACATCTAGGGAAGGAAGGGGTAAAATCTGTAATCTAATTTTTTTTTTTTTTTGGTCTTTTTGAGACAGGGTCTCCCTGTAGCCCCAGCTGTCCTGGAACTCACTCTGTAGACCAGGCTGGCCTTGAACTCACAAAGATCCGCCTGCCTCTGCCTCCCAAGTGCTAGGATTAAAGGCGTGCGCCACCACGCCCGGCTTTTTTTTTTTTTTGGTAAATTTCTTAGAATTAAAACTAAAGGCTGGTGAAATGGCTGAGCGGGTGCAGGCAGGTGCCTGATGCCAAGCCTGACAATCTGAATTCCATCACCAGAACCCCACATGGTAGTACAAGAGAACGGACTCCCAAAAGTTGTTCTGACTTTGTACACAGAAGCACTTACATATACATTCACACACACAAATAAATATTTTGAAAATGTTAAAGATTCACACAGATAATATACAGATTACCACTTGTTACATTGCTCTTTGTACATTCTATAAGCCTAATACATAATGAAAAGCCATTTATTATGAAGTATGTTCCTACTCATAATTTGGCCTTTTCCTATGTTATTCTATTTTTTTAATTTTTTTAAAAAAACTATGTATTATTATTTGTGTGTGTGCAGCTTTTGCCAATAGTACAGCTGTGGAGGTCAGAAGTCTAGTCTGTGGAGTCCATTCTCTCCTTCCATGGGTTTCAGGAATCAAACTCAAGTCACCAGGCTTGTACGGCAAGTGTTTTACCACATCTCACCAGCCACTGACAGCATAGAGAAGTGAGGTTTTTTTTGTTTGTTTGTTAACTCTCTGTATAGGGACATAAGTTTCCTTCCCCCCCCCCTACTGGGCTTTGCTGTTGCTTTTCCAAAGCCTTTACCTTTTGCATATAACACATTTCCTCTTTCATTTAAGGTACCAGAGTCACTTCTGTTTAGGTATCATTTAAAACCGCTGGTGGATCAGCCAGGAAGTTTGCCCTTAATCTACTCCCTGGAGGCAGAGGCCAGGTGGATCTCTGTGAACTCCAGGGCCAACCTACCTACAAAGCGAGACTCCAGGACAGGCTGGGACTAAAGGGAGCATTCCTGTCCTCAAACAAGCCACAAAAAAAAAAAAAAAAAAAAAAAAAAACTCCTGCCTGGGGCGGTGGCAAGGCTTGTAATTCCCAGTTGGAGCCAAAGAGAAATTGCAAGATACAGAGACTTCTGTGGTCTACAGAACAAGTTTATTAGGCAAACCTGAGAAACCTTACGCCTACTCTCCAGAAAAAGAAAAGGCAGAATTCTATGGAGTTCCAGGCATCTGGGGCTCTAGAGCACGAAGATCTGTCTCAAAAAAAACCCCTGTCCCACGAAAAAGTCATAATAAATGAAGAGCTGAAGGAAGGGGGAAGAAGGAAGGTGAGACAGCAGGAGGGGGAGGGGAGAAGAGAGAGAGGAGGAAGGGAGAAGAAAGTGGAGGAAAAAGGAGAGAAAGAAAAGAAAAATACCTCATATGAGAACATGCAAATATTGAGTTTACAGACTGACGAAAGAGAGAATCTTTATACTACTGGATATTCGCTTCCCTATCTCTAAGGAGCATAATTATTAGGCTTTTTGTTCTTTAGGACAGCCAACTCAAAGTAAGTTGTGTTGTATATAATTACTAGATAAGGAAAGCTCAAAAAAATACAAAAAAAAAAACAAACAAAAAAGACAATAGAAAGCCGGGCAATGTGGTTGCTACTACGCGCCTTATTATCTAGCACTGGAGGAGGCCAGAGACATGTGACTCCATATCACGTAATCAAAGGCACTTTGGTCTACAGAGTGAGTCTGGGACTTAAAGCCCAGAATCTTGGACAAAGGGAGACCCCTTGTCTCAAAAGTAACCCCTAGCCAAATAGAGTACTTTCCCAACATGATGAGGAATATTTTTTACATATAAGTGGAAAACATACAGTGTAGGACTATGTCCATATAAATCCTTTCTGCTAGTAACATAATACTCCGCCTCAAATTCACACACATGACAAGATTTCATATACATAAATGATCAGAAGAAACAAACAGGGCCAGAGAGATGGCCTAGTGTTAAGAGCGCGACGCTCTCTTGCAGAGGACCCGGTTCTGATTCCCAGCGACCCACATCGGCTGAGAACCGTCTGTAACTCCAATTTCCCGGAGAACTCCAGTTCCAGGGGAATCCGAGACTCCTCTTCTGACCTCTGTCGGCATTGCACGAGACGGGTGCACAAACCTAACTGCAGACAGTACATTCATACACATAGAAAATAAATAATAAAATTAAATAATAAATAATAAATAATAGTTGAACTGGGGCCGGGCATGGTGTCGCACGCTCTATATTCTAGCATTCGGGAGGCAAAGGCAGGCCAGATCTTTGTTGATCAAGGCCACCATGGTCTACAGAGTGAGTTCAACAGGACACTGGGGCCACAGGGAACTCTGTCTCAAAAAGACCAAAAAAAATAAAACTTTTTAATTTAAAAAAAAGAAAAAAAGAAAAACAGTATATACACTCATTTTTAGGATAAGAACTATTTACAGATACTAAGATGAAAATGGCATAATGCATAAATGGGTATATATTATGCATATATACATTATGTGTGTCCCCCATTTAATATTTTGTGTCCTCTAACCACACTGTTGTTTTTTTGGTTGTTGTTTTTTTTTTTTTTAAGACAGGGTCTCATGTAACCCAGCATATTCTTGAACTGGCTACGTAGCAGTTTTGATCCTCCCGCCTTCCCCTCCCAAGCACTAGGCACTTTACCAACCAAGCAACTCTCCATCCCCAGACCCTACTTCTTTTTTATGGCCATTCAGCTGTTTGTTTGTATGTTTTGGTCCCTACCATCTTGCTGGGAAATATTATCTAGGGCCTTATATCCTGCAGGTAGACTTTTGGGAAAAATTTCAAGAGAAAAAAAAAAACAGACCTAATCGTGTAATGTGCCATCTTGAGCCAATTTCCCTATTGATTCAGTCTTAACTGGGTTTTCTAGAGAAATGACATTCAATGTAACTTGAAAACAAAACTTACAGAAAGAACTTTTACAATTATCTGTGTTATCATGTAACAGCTGTATATTTCAAATGATCACACTACATTTTTTTTCCTTTTTTTTTTTTTTTCTTTTTCTTTTTGAGACAGGGTCTCCCTGTAGCCCCAGCTGTCCTGGAACTCACTAGACCAGGCTGGCCTTGAACTCACAAAGACCGGCCTGCCTCTGCCTCCTGAGTGCTGGGATTAAAGGCGTGCACCACCATGCCCGGCTCACACTACATTTCTGTTGTACAGGGGTGAGAGGACTGACTAGCTGTCCCTCTGCCTGTTTCCTCCAAGGCAGAAAACATCGAAGTCAGCAGATGGGTATGATGGGGGGAGGGGGGCGCAGGGGACAATGCCCAATTACCAAAGATTTTACAGATCTGCGGAACAAAAATTCAGTAATTCTTTCTGTATCAATTATCAGTGGCAAAAACAGAAATAATGCTTTGTGGCTTTTAGCTAAGTTCAGCAGGACCACACACTGAAGTCATTCACACAGTGAGGCCCTCATCTATATACTTGCACCTGCTCCAGATAAGATTTGAAAAACCAATAGCAGGGGGGTGTTGTTGGGCAGGATTAGAGGATTATGGTTTGTACTTTCAGAAATAAGTATCATTATGTATGAGGTATAGGAGTTATTTAAAGTACCAGAGATCATAAAATTTAAAAATGTATTTCATGGCCTAGTCTTCCAAGTGCTACCTTGCCTAGGTCCTCCCAGAAAGCAGCCAGAAGCAGTGCGTCCTCTAGAAACATCTGACAACATACAGCACAATCACAAGAAGACAGCATACTAGAAATACACTATCTTGCTTTTTTTATTACTTAATGTATCTTGGTAATCATCTGATAAATTCACAAAGTATTTTCTTGTTGCTAAAGAGTACTTCATTATATGAATGCTCAGGAATATTTTGTAAACAATTTGTAACTAACTCTGATCTGTGCCTGCAAGAAATGATTACCTGATTTATCTCTGAGCTCCCCTAACTCAGACACTGACATACATCAAGCTATAAATGATGGAAAGGAGGGGCTGGAAATATGACCTAGCAGTTAAGAGCACCAACTGCTCTTGCAGAGGACCCGGGTTCGATACCCAGCACCCACATGGCAGCTAAGAACCGTCTTCAACTCCAGTTCCAGGGGAATCCAACGCCCTCTTCTAACCTCCGCGGCATTGCACAACACGGGTGCACAGACCTACATGCAGACAGTACATTCATACACATACAAAAATAAAAATTTTAAATAAATAAAGGATGAAAAGAAAAGAGGAAAAATGTTAGCCTTGGATCATCCAGATGGCTTTCAAACCATGGCCTATATGACAGAAATCTATGGGGTAAACCAGGTGTGGCAGCAGGCCTATAACTCCAAGGGAATCAGGAGTTGGAGGCAAGTCTGAGCCACATAGAAAGACCCTGTAGCAAAGAACAACTAGGAGGGAGGGAAGAGGGGAGAGGAAGACATGTAGTATAAGTGGAGGGAATTTTAGTTTTGCTATTTTGAGTCCTATATTCAACATCTGCCACCTGTGCTCAATGTCACTAAGAGTTAAGTACTTTGTCCATTTTCTCCTTTTGTCAATAATCCTTCAGAATGTCACAGGTTTCAAGACATGATTTTTTTTTTTTTTTTTTTTGGTCTTTTTGAGACAGGATCTTCCTGTAGCCCCAACTGGCCTGGAACTGGCCTTGGACTCACAGAGATATGGCTGACTGCCTCAAGAATGCTGGGATTAAAGGCACAGCCACCACACTCCGCTTAAAGGTATGATTTTTAGTAAAGTTTGACTGTAAATCTCATATAATAAAATAACCCAACCCAACCCAACCTAAGAGGTGATAAATAAAATCATGGGACTAGCTCTGAGTGGCATACGAATTTGTAGGTTACAGGAGGCCATCCCAATCTCACATTAATTGCAGCCTGGAGATGACTGTGTTCTCATAATTCAGTGTAACACATACAGCAAGTTCAAACCTTTTTCTTTTCTAACTAGTATCCTAAACATCCCATATAGAAGAAAAAGACAAAGTCTTGTTCCATGCTAAAGCAAACTGTACCTCCAAACGATTGCTTGGCCTCTGCCTGTAGGCTGCTGGCACTGAGCTGGGTCACAGTTTAAAAAAAAAAAGTTGTCTCAGGCTCAGTGGGAATGTGAGAGTCCACATTCTTTCTTCTCGGGACCTCCACTGTACCATCCTTCCCTCCGCTACTCACTCCAGTCCTGCAATATCAAGACACCTCTACAGAAGACCCTGCAGTTTAAAACCAACCGAGGGGCTGGAGAGATGGCTCAGTTAACAGTACTGGCCGCTCTTACAGAGGACCCAGGTTCAGTTCCCAGCACCTGCATGGTGGCTAACAACCATCTATTAACTCTAGTTCCAGAGGATCTGATACCCACTTCTGACCTCTGTGGCCACTTATATAGATGCAGGCAAAACATGCATACACATAAATGAAATACTTAAGAAAAAAAAAAAAAAAGGAGGGAGGGAGGGAGGGAGGGAGGGAGGGAGGGAGGGAGGGAGGGAGGAAGGAAGGAAGGAAGGAAGGAAGGAAGGAAGGAAGGAAGGAAGGAAGGAAGGAAGGAAGGGAGAGAGCCAGACATGCCTTTAATCGAGGCAGAGGCAGGTGGATCTGGGTGAGATTGAAGACAGCCTGATGTACAAAGAGTTCTAGGCCAACTGGGGCTACAGAGAAACCCTGTCTGAAAAAAAAAACAACAAAACAAAACCCAACTGAAACAAGAAATCCACTTTAACACCTTTAGTGCCACTGTCAAACTATAAAGTCCAGTAATTTTTTATTACTTTTACATTTATCTATTTTGTGTGTGTGCATGTGTTTATGTGGGTGGGTATGCATGTACCATGACAGAACACAACTTACCGGAGTCAGCTCTCTCCCTCCACCACTGGATTCTGGGGACTGAGCTCATCATCTTTACACATGAGCCATCTTACCACCCTAAATGCAGTTCTTAAGCAAAGAAACTCATTAACTCAGTTAATATCTTTTAACTCATGAAATATAAAAGTTCTAGGAACTATTTAAGCAACCTGATATAGCTGGATGTCATGATGCATGCCTGTAATCCTAGCACTCAGGAAGCAGAAGCAGGAAGACCAGATGTTCCAGATCAGCCCTGGCTGGATATATAATTTTGAGGCACTGGACACAACCCTGTCTCCAAATATACCCAAGTTTTAGGCCAGGCATAGTGGTATTTCTTTAATATCAACTCCAGAGACAGAGGCAGATGAATCTCTGTTGAGTTCAAGGCCAGCCTGGTCTACATAGCAAGCTCAAGACCAGCCAGGGCTACACATATAAGACCTGACTTTAAAAAAAGAGGGGGATGGCTGGCCATGGTGGCACGGCACGGCACAAGCCTTTAATCCCACCACTCGGGAGGCAGAGTCAGGCAGATTTCTGTGAGTTCAAGGCCAGCCTGATCTACAGAGCAAGTTCCAGGCCAGCTGGAGCTGCAGGGAGACCTTGTCTCAAAACACACTCCCCCCCCAAAAAAGGGGGGGGGGGGATGGCTGTGTGGTTAAGAGCACTGGCTGCTTTTGCAGAGGACCCAGGCTCGGTTCCCAGAACCCACAAGGCAACTAACCACCATCTGTAATTCCAGTTCCAGGGCATCTGACACCCTCTTCTGACCTCCACAAGCATTGCGCAACAGGGATACACCTACATTCATGCAGGTAATACACTCATATACATAAAATATAAAATGAAATACTTCTTAAAAGCCAAAATTAAAAAAAAAAAACTGGTTAAGCTTTATGAGTTACTTCATATCATAAATTTCTAAATGCATATATATAACCTTGCTTTAGGTTGGAAATAATGTTAAAACTAGATGTCGGGGGACTGGAGAGATAGCCTAGCGGTTAAGAGCACCGACGCTCTTGCAGAGGACCCAGGTTCGATCCCCAGCACCCACATGGCGGCTGAGAACCGTCTGTAACTCCAATTCCAGGAGAACTCCA
Source organism: Rhizomys pruinosus (assembly GCA_009823505.1). Lineage (NCBI taxonomy): Eukaryota > Metazoa > Chordata > Mammalia > Rodentia > Spalacidae > Rhizomys > Rhizomys pruinosus. The sequence continues at coordinate 402,372 of VZQC01006152.1, read as the reverse complement.
GTTCCAGGGGAATCCGAGACCCTCTTCTGACCTCCGCGGCATTGCACGACATGGGTGCACAGACCTGCATGCAGACAGTACATTCATACACATACAAAGATAAATTAAAATTAAAAAGANACAAAAAAAAAAAAAAAAAAAAAAAAAAAAAAAAAAAAAAACTAGATGTCGGGCTGGAGAGATGGCCTAGCGGTTAAGAGCTCTGACCCACATGGCCGCTGAGAACCGTCTTTAACTCCAGTTCCAGGGGAATCCAACACCCTCTTCTGACCCCCATGGCATTGCACGACACGGGTGCACAAACCTACATGCAGACAGTACACTCATACACATAAAAATAAATAAAATTAAAAAAATAAAAAAATAATAAGCAAAAAAAAACCCCAACTAGATGTCACTGTCTAAATGAGAAGTGCACACTTAACTTCAGATAGATAAACCCAGATCTAGCCTCTTATGTTTTACAAATAAATATGGCAAAATGAAATTGGTGAATTCCTGTTAAAAACTTCTCATATTACACACACACACACACACACACACACACACACACACACACACACAGAGGGCAACTTATTCTGCAACAACATTTCAAATACCATCTGGCAAAAAGCTAATCATCCTCTTACCAGGAACTCCTGGCTTCCAGCCTATACTCTTTGCATAACCGAAATGTACTTGGACAGGTTTTCAAGGTGGCCTCAGCTATCTTGGAAAAATAGCTAAAAATATACTTCACTGTGGCAAGTCTGCAGATGACTCTTCAGACACGCAAGAATGAATCTACCAAGGGTCACACATTTCCCCAAAGTGGAAAAAAAAAATCCTACAAGATATGCAATTCAATTTTTCTAACTGATGAAATAATAAAACCTGACACTAAAATATGGAGAGATGCTCTCTAGATCATGGCAAAAAAAAAAAGTTTTTTTATTAAATTACAGCAAACTAAGTTTTACTGATTCCAAAAGAGGGGCCTGATCCTGGTCCAACTCAAAAATAATGTTATAGAAGCTAAGGACCAGCTTACTTGCCAGACTGGGGATGGCTTACAAGAAAGCCAACATCCTTCATATATCTGGCTTTCAGAAGAAAAGACCTGAAAATGTCTAAGTGAAGTCTGTAATTTGGTGGGGGTTTTTTGTTTCTTGTTTTTGTTTTCTTTTTGAGACATGGTCTCTCTGTAGCCTCAGCTGGCCTAGAACTATGTAGACCAGGATGGCCTTGAACCCACAGACATCCTCCTCCCTCTGCCTCCTGAGTGCTGTGATTAAAGGTATATCCAACCATACCCAGCTGAATTCTGTAATTTGTACAACAAAGTGGTACTGTACTAAATTTCCTCTTGTAATATAAAGCATTCTCATTAAACAAACAAAAAAACACTCTGTAGCTTCTTTTAACAGTATGATATCGGGGCTGGAGAGATGGCTCAGCGGTTAAGAGCATAAATACAGCTCTTGCAGGGGGGACCTGGGTTCGATCCCCAGCACCCATATAGCAGCTAAGAACCATCTTTAACTCCAGTTCCAGGGGACTCTGACACCGTCATCTGACCTCCACAGCATTGCACTACACAGGTGCAACTACCTACATGCAGACAGTACACTCATATACATAAAATAAAAAAATAACAGTATGATATCATACTTAGGAGACAGATCTAAACCCAGAGAGATGGCTCAACCAATAAAGGCAGCTGCTGCTAAACCTAATGACCTGAGGTCTATCCCCTGGGCCTACATGGTAAAAGGAGAGACCTGACTCCTGAAAGTTGTCCTATGACCTCCACATCCATGCTGACATACACAAACACACATGTGCATACACACACCAACATAAATAAACAGTTTTTTAAAGGATAAATGAGTGGAAACTAATAAGATTAAGTTTAGCCAGCGGCGGTGGTGCACACCTTTAATCCCAGCACTTGTGAGTTCAGCACCCACATGTCCCTGTATTGATACACTCATACACCTAAAATAAAAACAAATTTTTAAAAGTTTTATATTAAAAGGAAAACTTTAATAAGGACATAATTATTACTGACTTGTAGAACAAGCATTCAAAAAATAATTCATGACTAAAGTAAAAATAATGCTCCTATCCCCACCATATGAAGTGAAAAAGGAAAAGTTTCCTAAGATAGCACAGTGCTAGACAGGCAACTATGAAACCAAGAACTTTGTGGACAAAAACTGAGGTCATCTTCTGAAATTAAAAAACAAAATTAGGCAGGGTGTGGTGGCACATGCCTTTAAACCTAGCACCTGGGAGGCAGAGGCAGGCAGATCTCTGTGAGTTCAAGGCCAACCTGGTCTACAAAGCAAGTTCTAAGAGAGCTGGGGCTACATGGAGACCCTGTCTCAAAAAGACCCCCCCCAAAAAAAAAATTAAGCCGGTGTGGTAGCATACACCTTTGATCCCAGCACTGGGGAGGCAGAGGCAGGCGGATCTCTGTGAGTTCAAGGCCACCTGGTCTACATAGTGAGCTTCAGGCTAGCTGGGACTAAAGGGAGTCTCAAAAAGACCAAAAACAAAAAAATTAACTATAAAAAAATTCAAAACCAAATTCATGACTGCTTGCTAAATCTCACCCTGATAAACACACAAAAAAGAAGAGTGTATTAAGATCAGGATTTACGTTTAGATGCAGGGGTGAATTAATAGCACAATATCTAAAAAGAACAAAGAGGGACTCTGCATGAACTCACCTTGAGAAGCTAAGCAATACCCTAAGCTAATCTTCTTAGCATAAAGACATATCTTAGAGTTTATGTTTTACTCCACTAAGACAACCAACTACAAGATAATAAGCAAATTAAGGCTAATGAACAGACTATGATATATATGAAAAAAGGACATGGTGTGGTGGCTCACACCTTTAATCTCAGAACTGGGAGGCAGAGGCAGCAGGATCTCTATAAGACTGAGGCAAGCCTCATCTACACAGTGAGTTCCAGGCCACCTAGGCTACAGAGAGGCCCTGTCTTTAATAAAAGAATTAAAAAAAAAAAAAAAGAAACAAGTACCAAAATAAAGTGGGGGAAAACATTTTGAGTTTAAATGAAGCTTACCTAGTAACCAAATCAAACCATCAGAGAGACACCTGTGAGGGGAGCAACTAAATCAAACCATCAGACACCTGTGAGGGCACCAACCAAATCAAACCATCAGATAGACACCTGTGAGGGCACCAACCAAATCAAACCATCAGACAGACACCTGTGAGGGCACCAACTACTCTGCTGTTCCCAGGCCCCAGCAGCAACTCACAGGGCTCAACTCTTAGAAACACTCCACCAGCAACCCCTGTCCTTTCATCCTTCCACACACATTGAAAAGCTATCCAAGCCTCTCATCGCAACTTCCACCCTGCTAATATCTTACTATAAAAATCTAACTGAACTTCCTACTTCAATCCTTTCAATCCTTTCTCCAATTAAAAAGCAGAATGTTCTTTTTAAAGAACATAAATCAGAACAAAACACTCTTCTACTGAACTCTACCCAAATGCTTCCTACATACAACCAAAAAACAAAAATAAAATCCAGAGGAGTCTGCCATGGGACCCACAGGCCCTCCTTGATTCGGCCTGTTTACTCTCCCCAGCAACATGAACTTGCTTTCAGTTTCTCCACTGAGCTGCTGAGTCCTTCGGAACCTCAAGCCTGGTTATTCCTTTTACACTTCCTAGGTCATGCATGTAACTTAAACCTGGTTCAAATCATCTCCCAGTCCCATCTGAGAAAAGCCCCCCCCCCCCCCCCCCCCCACCGCACACCCCCCCCCCCCCC
>VZQC01006152.1:384074-398490 GCA_009823505.1 Rhizomys pruinosus | reverse complement strand
TTTTTTTTATTATTTATTTATCTATTTCTGTATGTGTATGAATGTACTGTCTGCATGCAGGTCTGTGCACGTGTGTCGTGCAATGCCGCGGAGGTCAGAAGAGGGTCTCGGATTCCCCTGGACTGGAGTTCTCCTGGAATTGGAGTTACAGACGGTTCTTAGCCGCCATGTGGGTGCTGGGGATCGAACCCGGGTCCTCTGCAAGAGCGTCGGTGCTCTTAACCGCTAGGCTATCTCTCCAGCCCGGTAACGGTGATTAAATTCTCTATCCCCAAGAGAAGACAGACTCTTTAATTCCCTAACATACTTTTGAATACAAGAAATAAACAAGCGGGGCTGGAGAGATGGCCTAGCAGTTAAGAGCGCCAACTGCTCTTGCAGAGGACCTGGGTTCGATCCCCAGCACCCACATGGCGGCTGAGAACCGTCTTTAACTCTAGTTCCAGGGGAATCCTCTTCTGACCTCCACGGCACTGCACAACACGGATGCACAAACCTACATGCAGACATTACATTCATACACATAAAAATAAATAAAATTTAAAAAAAAAGAAATAAACAACATACAGGACTTCAAACAATGCCAGAACAGAACATTAAGATGTCAATTTCCCCAAAATCAGTCTATAATTTCAGTATTCCCAATCAATATTTACAAAAAAAAAGCTCAAGTTCTCTATCTCCCCCCAGCCCCATGTCCCTCTCCTTCTGTGTGTGTGTGTGTGTGTGTGTGTGTGCGCTCATGCATGCACTAGCATGCATGAATGTATGCCTGTATATATATGGAAGACAGGCTGACATCACTTTCTTCCTCTTTCATTGGCCACACTTATTTTTATTGTTGTTATTTTTCTTTTATGTGTATGACTGTTTTTTGCCTGCATGTATGTCATAAGAGGGTGTCAGATCCCCTGTAACTGGAGTTATGGATAGGGGTTGGCTGCCACGTGGGGCTGGGAAGCAGCCAGGCCATCTGCAAGAGCAGCTAGCACACTTCATTGCTGAGCCATCTCTCCAACCCCATTCTACCTTATTTTTTAAGACAAGATCTCTCATTGAACCTCAAGCTTGTCATTTTCGCTAGACTGGCTTGGTCAAGGAGCCCCTGGGATCTTCCTCTCTCCCCAATCCCAGCATTGCTACTGCAGACACACAAGCTTCTTTAATTCTTTACATGAGTTCTATAGATCTGAACTCCGGTCCTCAAGTTTAGGTAACAAGTACTCTTACTCACTGAGCTATCTCCCCAACTCCAAAATATCTTTTTGAACTCCACCAAATGATTTCTAAAGTTCATCCCAAGACTTCATAGACCAGAAGTGTCAAAAGTCTGAAGCAAGTAGAGTAAGGAACTGGTGACTAACCCTACCAGTTCTAAAATCAAAAATGGTAATTTAGAGGGAATTATAATACATGACATGTCAAGAGAAAATAACTAGACAAAGTAGAAAATCTCAACATGTCTGCTATATAGAATGGATAATGAACACTAAAACTCCCAATTCTTGGGCAAAAAGATTATTCAGTAGAGCTTATACAGCTGGCTATTTGGGGAGAAAAGCGGCACAATTCTACTTATTGCCTCAAATGGATCTCTATTTAATTTCCTATACCAGGAAAAAAAAAAAAACCCGAAATTAAAGAATTATATGCATAAAAAGAGGCTAAGGAAAAACAAATAAATAAAAATATTCAACTAAAACCTGGCATTTGCTGTTTCAAAAATATAAGCTATGCAGTTAGGTCTCCCTCTTACTCAGCTTTCCCTCTTTTTGAGGTTTTGTTTAGCTTTGTTTTTTGTTTGAGACCCATCTCATGCACCCCAGGCTGGCTGCAAACTTGCTACATAACCTAGGCCAGCCTTAAAGTCCTGATCTTTTGTTTCAGCTTTCCTACCGCTGGGACTGTGTCATGAGCCACTATATGTATTTTCATATGGTAGAAGTAGAATACCGCATAGCTGTTAATGAAAGAGGCATGCTAAAGATACAAACTTGTACCAACAGCAAGAATACCACTATATCATGCCCTATAATATAGTAAATCATATACATAGAGAAAATAATCTGGAGGAACATACAACAAACACCAAATGCATTATCTAGGAATAGTGCTTTTAGTCTCTTTATAAAGTCCTATAATGCACTTCCATAAATGGTCTGTGCACTTGTGCAATGCCACGGAGGTCAGAAGAGGGTCTCGGATTCCCCTGGAACTGGAGTTCTCCTGGAATTGGAGTTTCAGACTGTTCTCGGCCCCCAGGTGGGTGCTGGGGATCGAACCCGGGTCCTCTGCAAGAGCGGTCGGCGCTCTTAACTGCTATACCATCTCTCCAGCCCCTTATTTTAAATTTTATTAATTTTATTTATTTATGTATGTGTATGAATGTACTGTCTACATGCAAGTTTGTGCACCCGTGTTGTGCAATGCCGCGGAGGTCAGAAGAGGGTGTCGGATTCCCCTGGAACTGGAGTTCTCCTGGAATTGGAGTTTCAGACTGTTCTCGGCCCCCATGTGGGTGCTGGGGATCGAACCCGGGTCCTCTGCAAGAGCGGTCGGCACTCTTAACCGCTAGGCTATCTCCCCAGCCCCACACTGTGCTTATTTTAAACCGTAACTCTTAGAAAGCACAAATTTTGACTCTGTTACAAATAGCTGGGTTTTGTTTTGTTAGTTTTTTGAGACAGGACTGCTCAGTTACCCCAGGCTAGCTTAGCTTCAGACTCCCAAATGCTGTGTACAAGTGTGCATCACTATACTCCATATCATTCCAATACTTCAAAAGTGAATTAAAAGAGCTTAAACAAAGGTAATGTAGATGCCAGGTGGCATGGTAGTGCAAGCCTTTAATCCCATCACTCAGGAGGCAGAGACAGTTGGATCTCTGTGAGATCAAAGCCAGCCTGTATTACATAGCAAGCTCCAGACCAGCTGGAGCTGCAGGAGACCCTGTCTCAAGGGGGGGTGGGGGGGAGTGTAAAAGTAATGTAGATGGACATGGTGGCTCAAACTTGTAACCCCAGCATTTGGGAGTTGCAGCAGGCAGCTCACCACAAGTTTGAGGCCAGCCTAGGCTACAGAGTAGGACCCTGCTTCACATGTACACACGCACACGGGCTGGAGAGATGGTTTGGAGGTTAAGAGCATTAGCTGCTCCTGCAGATGACCCATGTTTGGTTCCCAGTACCCACATAGTGTCTAACCATCTGTAACTCCAATTCTAGGGGATCCAATGCCCTCTTCTGGCCTCCACAATCACATGACATGGGTGCACTTACATATACACAAGCAAAACAACCATACAGAAAATAATTGTGCACACGTGCGCGCGCACAATAGTATTAATGAAAAACATCTTTTTTTGTTGTTTTTTTTGGGGGGGTTGGGTATTTTTGAGACAGGGTCTCCCTTTAGTCCCAGCTGGCCTGGAGCTCTCTATGTCGACCAGGCTGGCCTTGAACTCACAGAGATCCTCTTGCCTCTGCCTCCTGAGTGCTAGGATTAAAGGCGTGGGCTACCACGCCCCATGAAAAATTAAACATCTTTGAATAGTAGTGGACAGAGTAATCAAGGATATGACTGTTATCACTTCAAACATTCTCAACATTTATGTATCTATGTTATTGCCAAGGGGAATGAACTGCTTAAAATCAGATTATTCTGAATCTGGACTGTGTATGACAGCAAATGTCAACAAAAGTTTTGTAGCAAAACAAAAGTATGAAGGAAGGAATAGTCTAGAATGATGATGGCCCACATAACAAATCAAAAAGCCAAATCCAGCACTATGCTGTGTGTCTCAAGTCCCAGCTATTAAGGAAGCTGACAGGAGATTGCTTTGGCTAAGAAGTTCAAAGCCAGCTCGAGCAACAAAGCAAGGCACGAGCAACGCAGCAAGGCATTGAATAAATTAAATAAATAAATAAATAAATACCTACCTACCTTCCTACAAAATTTTCTGGGACTGAGGATACAGCACCTGGTCCTAGGTTCCATCTCTGTACTGCCATATACATATACGTGTATTTGTGTACGCACGCATGCACACAAAGGCAAAACACTACAAATTTTATTCTTTGTTCTGACTAATCTACTTAAGGACTTATTATTTTTATAAAACAACTAGTCAGTACTATTATTTCAAAGGGATTTTTACATTCTATTATAGTCCTATCATCATAGCACTCTAAAATCCTAATTCATAAATGTTTCCGACCACCAAATCTATCCACCCTACTTCCCTGAATACACATTAAACCATTCTTGCATCTTTAACTAAAATCCTTTCTTAGCCAGGCGTGGTGGTACACGCCTTTAATCCTAGCATTGGGAAGCAGGGGCAGGCGGATCTCTGTGGTTCAAGGCCAGCCTCGTCTACAGAGTGAGCTCCAGGCCAGGTGGGACTAAAAGGGAGACCCTGTCTCAAATACCAAAAAAAAAAAAAAAAAAGTCTACTTGGGGGGAATGGTGGCACATACCTTTAATCCCAGCACTTGGGAGGATCTCTATGAGTTCAAAGCCAGCCTGGCCTACATAGTAAATTTCAGGCCATCTGGGATTAAAGGAAGACCCTGTCTCAAAAAAGACAAAAAAAAAAAAATGTTTTCTTTCCTTTGACTTAAGAATACTCTGGATGAGCCGGCGTGGTGGCACACGTCTTTAATCCTAGCACTCAGGAGGCAAAGGCAGGCGGATCTTTGTGAGTTCAAGGCCAGCCTGGTCTACAGAGTGAGTTCCAGGACAGCTGGGACTACAGGGAGACCCTGTCTTGAAAAGACCAAAAAAAAAAAAGAATACTCTGGGGGCTGGAGAGATGGCTCAGTGTTTAACAGCACCGACTGCTCTTGCAGAGGCCCTGGGTTTGGTTCCCAGCACCCACATGGTGGCTAAGATCCATCTTTAAGCCAGGTGTGGTAGAGCTCTGTGAGTTCAAGGCCAACCTGGTCTACAGAGTGAGTTCCAGAATAGCTGTGGCCATAGGGAGACCCTGTCTCAAAAAAAAGAATAAAGAATACTCTGTAAGCCAGAGGGCATGACATATGCTTTAAGCAGACCAAAATGAGCTAAGAACTGTTGTGNACCGCTCTTGCAGAGGACCCGGGTTCGATCCCCAGCACCCACATGGCGGCCGAGAACCGTCTGAAACTCCAATTCCAGGAGAACTCCAGTTCCAGGGGAATCCGAGACCCTCTTCTGACCTCCGCGGCATTGCACGACACGGGTGCACAAACTTGCATGCAGACAGTACATTCATACACATACAGAAATAAATAAAATTAATAAAAAAAAAATCACTATATAACTGAACATCCAAAGTGATCTCTCATTCTCCATCACAATTTCAATCACACTGAATTACTGTGGATGACATGGCACCATGTAATGCCCACTGAACTAATGTCAGAAACGTGGCCCGACTGCAACAACTTGAGCAGATCACTTCACTCTGTTTATTCTGACTTTCAAGACTATTCAAATAGAAACATAACTAGATCTATGTTGATATAATTTCTAGAGTTCTATAAATTAAGAGCATTTCATTTTAACCAATTTAGTTCGTTTTTGAGATCACAGCCAAAGAAAAGTTAAAACCAATACAGGATTTGACAGAACTATATATACAGGAACACGTTTTTTGTAGTCTCCAGTTTTCAAAAAAAAGCTCCTGAAGTAGCAAAAATGGCTGAACAGAATAAATGTTCAAGAAAAAAAAAAACACGTGATGGGGCTGGAGAGATGGCTCAGTGGGTAAAAGCAGGGGCTGTTCTTGCAGAGGACCTGGCACCCAGATGATGGCTAACAACTGTCCATGACTCCAGTTCCAAGGAATCCAACACCCTCTTCTGACCTCTGCAGGCACTGCAGGATGTGGGTACACTTACATACATGCAGTCAAAACACTCATATCTATAAAATAAAATAAAAATAAAATATTTTTTAATTTTTATTTATTATGTGTATGAATGTACTGTCTGCATGTAGGTTTGTGCACCCGTGTTGTGCAGTGCCTCGGAGGTCAGAGGAGGGTGTCGGATTCCCTTGGAACTGGAGCTAAAGATGTTTCTCAGCCGCCATGTGGGTGCTGGGGATCGAACCCGGGTCCTCTGCAAGAGCAGTCAGTGCTCTTAAGGAGCTCTTAACCACTAGGCCATCTCTCCAGCCCCCAAATAAAATATTTTTAAAAAACAAATGATCCGGGGCTGGAGAGATGGCCTAGCGGTTAAGAGCGCCGGCCGCTCTTGGGGAAGACCCGGGTTCGATCCCCAGCACCCACATGGCGGCCGAGAACCGTCTGAAACTCCAATTCCAGGAGAACTCCAGTTCCAGGGGAATCTGACACCCTCTTCTGACCTCTGCGGCATTGCACGACACGGGTGCACAGACTTGCATGCAGACAGTACATTCATACACATACAGAAATAAATAAAATTGATAAAAAAAAAAAAATTATCCCCTAGCACTCAGGAGGCAGAGGCAGGCAGATTTCTGTTGAGTTCAAGGCCAGCCTGGTGTACAGTGGTGTACAGAGCAAGCTCCAGGCCAGCTGGGACTAAAGAGAGACCCTGTCTCAAAAAGACCAAAAAAAAAAAGATGATCCAGCTGGGTGTAGTGGCACATGCCTTTAATCCCAGCACTTGGGAGGCAGGGGCAGGTGAATCTCTGTGAGATTGAGGCTAGCCTGATCTACATAGTGAGTTCCAGGCCAGCCTGTGGCTACAGGAAGACCCTCTCAAAAAGTAAAAAGAAAACAAAAAAGATGATCCACATAGTTATAGCTACACTGTGCTACACTGAACAACTTTTCTATAATTTTCAACATTCCTAAAGAATCCTGATAGAAAAAGAAATCATCTCTTAATCATTGTATTTTCAAACTTGGAAAAGACAAAGTATTAGTTACTAGGAAGACTGAACTAAACTATGATTTATGCCTTTACAGCATTTAGTAATGTGCCCCAAACATAAAAAGTGCCTCTTACTGAAAAAAAAAAAAAAGTGCCTCTTACTGACTGCACAAGTGAATAACTAAAAATATACAAATCTCCAATCTCCAAATAAGTTTGCTCATAGTATATTCTGACCAACTTTGTATTACTTTGTACCATATACTACTAAAATACAATATATGAATGAAAAGAATCAATGAGGACAGGTGTTATGGCACTATCTGTACTCCCAGCTACATAGAAGACTGTGACACAATGAGGACAGTGTTATGGCACTATCTGTACTCCCAGTACTTAGAAGACTGTGACACAGAAGGACTTGATTTCAGGTATAGCAGAGTCCAGCCTGAGCAACATATTTCATCTCAAAATAAATAACAAACAGATGGAAGAAACTATATAAGAATGATACCATTTCTAGACACCAATAAGAATTTGAAATTACAACTAAGATAGATTAAAAGATATAATTAAAACTGAGTAACATGCCAGGCTCCTTTAATCACAGTAGTTGAAAGGCAGGGGCAGGTGGATCTCTGTGAGTTCAAGGCCAGCCTGGTCAACAAAGCAAGTTCCAGGCCAGCTGGGGCTACAGGAAGACCCTGTGTCAAAAACACCAAAAAAAAAACAAAATTTTTTTTAAGTTTTATTGTGTATGAATGTTTTATGTGTATGAATGTTTGTTTCCTGTGTATGTGCACCACATGCCTGCTTCAGGTACACTGAATCCAGAAGAGGGAACTGGATCCTGGAACTGGAGCTAAAGTTGTGAGCCATCATAAAAGTGCTGGGAACCAAACCCAAGTCCTCTGCAGGAGCCAGTGCTCCTAACTGCTGAACCATCTCTTTATCCCCAAGTTTACTATATTTTTAAATACAATAAGACATTCAGCTAAAAGTATACATTCTTAAAAAAAGAAAAAAAAAAGCATACATTCTTTTCCTATTATTTTTTGAGACAGGGTCTCCCTATAGCCCCAGCCGGCCTTGAACTCACAGAGATCCACTTGCCTCTGCCTCCCGAGTGCTAGGATTAAAAACAGTTCTTAGCCGCCATGTGGGTGCTGGGAATCGAACCCGGGTCCTCTGCAAGAGCAGTCAGCACTCTTAACCGCTGAGCCATCTCTCCAGCCCCTCAGTTGGCACTCTTAATGGCTGAGTCATCTCTCCAGCCCCTAGCCTGGAACTTTTTATGTAGACCAGCCTGGCCTCAAATTCAGAGATCTGCCCACTTTTTCTCTCCCAAGTACTGACATTTAAGATATGTGCCAACACACCCAGCAATATATTATTTTCTTTTAGAATCCATGTGTAGAATCACAGTTATAAATATATTGGCAATAACAGGTATATTCTGATAAGTTGTAATGTGAATACAATTTTCCAAGCTACACTTCTACAAATACTCAACAAAAATTTGCAGTGTCAATATCCTATGCACGTGTATATATGCTTGTGCATATACACACACATGCACGCACACACACCACCAAGTGCTTTAAACATAAAAAGATAAAGGCTCTATCCAACTCTCAAGAAGAGATAAACAGGTACACAAATACCTACAATTCAAGATATTAAGTCTAACTACCACAAGAGATCTACAGATAAAACATTACTATCTCATGGAAACACAATGCTTCAAATGGTTTAAAGCAATTTCATAAGATTTTCTGAGACAGGGTCTCACTTATCCCAGGCTGACCTCAAACTTGTTATGTGGCTGCACATGACCTTGAATTTCAGTTTTAAATATTAGGGATAAAACCTAGGGCTTCCTGCATGTTAGCTCAACATGATACCAACTGAGCTGCATCCTCAGTCCAATTTCATAACTATTAACTCTCCCTCGGCTCACAACAAAATCTGTAAAGGTAGATATTTTTCTAATATAATAGGTGAGGAAACTGAAGCATTTTAAAGTTGAACATGTTTCAAAATGCCACAGTTAATTGCAGGGAGAATCAGAACTCTTGATATAACATTTTCTCTGGGGGAGTATTTCAACATATGGCAAGCCTTTGTAAAAGAACTATTTTAGCATGGCAAGTAACCACTTTCTAGTGTAATAGAAATACATATATATGTGTGTGTGTATATATATATATATATATATAATCACACATATACATGCATCTATAAACACTGATTTTCATTAACAGGTGCACTTAAGACAAAGCAACTGGGAGCTATAAATATTAAAATAAACTTCCACTAGATTTTAATAGAATGAGAAAATAAAAATGCCTTTCTAATAACCTGTGGTTTATTTCTTCTGTAGTTTTTTTTTAACCTATATTTAAATAAGATCTTAAAAGTAGTTAGATCCTGAGCCCAGGCAAATATGAACTGGCTCATCTTATAAATTTATGAAAGAGTATATCAAAATACTGTCCCCGAACTACTAAAAATTAAATTCAGTAGGCCACTTGTGGTAGTGCATGTCTAAAATTCGAACACCAGCTACATAGTTAGTTCCAGACCAATTAAGTGCTACAGTTTGAACCCATCTACAAAATAAATACATAACTAAATAAACAAACAACTCTTGGGCTGATAATACATGTGACTCAGAATCATCAGCTACTGATCAAGATTCGCTGAAAGAATGATTATGTGTAGGCATTTTAAAAATCCCAAGCCTGTTGCCCTTGCGCACTGCCATGTTCTGTCTCCATCATTCTCTCACCAGGGTGCACACAAGGAATGCAAATTTCAATAGAATAAGGATATAATTTGGATACCAAATCTGAAGAGGGTGAACATACTAATCCCAAAGATTAAAATTACCCATAAAGCTACTTTCCAGTGTTAACTCTGTTGAACAGCACTGGACCACAATCTGACATTTCTTGGACAAATACTTTTCGTAAATATCACTTACTCCCTTCCGCTCCTTTTCTTACTTGGTAGTCCTGATCCAGTTAATTCTAAGAATGTTGTCTCCTTCCCGTTAAGGTTGATTTCTCTCTTTTTTTTCTTCTTTTTCTTGATTTCTCAATTATAGTTTCTCAAACCTCTCTCCTCGTCGTCCCCCCGCCCCAGAAAAGGGGTGCACTCGCCCACTTGGCACAAGAAAACACCAATAACGAACGGCAAGAGGCAGAGGGAGCTGATCTTCGCATCTCCACCACGACCAATTCCTTCGCCATTATAACTGAAGTGGGCCAGTTAGAAAGGTGAACTAGTTTGCTCTTCACGCACCCGTCCACCGTTGTCACCCTCCTTAACCCCTTCCACACTCGCCAGACATCAACTCTACCTCCGAGCGAGGTCAGGCCGGTACCTGCGCAAGCCCCACCCGCGGCCCCTAGCCCGCTCATCCCCCCCGCGCTAGCCCCGGGGGCTCCGCACGTCCCTCCCCGCAGGACAGACACCTCGGGCCGGAGTCCGCCCGCCTAAGGCCATTCTTCCTCCAAACTCCATAAGCCTCTACTCGCCCAGCCCCAACTCCCCGCCGTGCCCGACTCGCCCCTGGGTGGCCAAGAGGAAGAAGCCGAGAGGTGAAGACCGGTCCCAACCTGCCGCAGCCCGCGCCGCCCCTCGCCCGGCCGAGAAGCCACCCCCGGGGCCGGTGCCCGGGGAGCCCTCGGACACTCCGAGACGGGCAGGGCCCGGAGGCCGAGGCTGCAGGCCTACTCACCGGGAGCTGGCGGAGCGTGCGATCCGGCGCTCCTCACGGCCTGAGGGGCAGGGCGCGGCCCGGGCGCGCGGCCCCTCCACCGGGCCCTAGCTCCGCGCGCCGAGCTGGGCGCTCACTCCGGCCGCTGCGGCTGCTTCGCCACCTTAGCCGCCATCTTGCTTCAACCCCTCTCCCTCCCCCCAAGGCCGGGCGGCCGCGCTAAGGCGGCTCCGACGCCAGCTCCTCCTCCTTCCGGAGGGTTGGGAGCTGACTCCCTCCCCGGGCTGAGCGCCGCTCCTACCTCGGCCAAGCTTCCTGGGTCGCTCGCGCTCTCCAGTTCCTTCCTCGTAAGCCCTCGGCCTAGCGGACCGACGGGCGAGAGCTGCGCTGCCGGCGGCTGCCATCGCGCACCCGGCCTGGAGCGCCATAGCGAGCCTGCTGCGCCCACGCGCCTGGGGCCTGTCCCCAGGCGTGGGAAAGAACAGAGCGTCCCGCCGGCTCCCTGCTCCCCCTCCACGGCGCGCCATTCGCCTGCACGCTCCGGGCTGCGGACAAACGTGGCTACAGGGTGCTCATCAGCTTCCCCGGTCCCTAAGCACCGAAATGGCGGGCTAGGTGGTTGCTCCACGGTGTGGTTCTTTCATCTGTACCTCTTGGGTTAGAGCCCTCGTGACCACTCGCAGCCTTACCCTTCTAGGGGAACGACGTGTTTGTTTTTTGTTTTTTCGAGACAGGGTCTCCCTGTAGCCCCAGCTGTCCTAGAACTCACTCTGTAGACCAGGCTGGCCTTGAACTCACAAAGATCCGCCTGCCTCTGCCTCCTAGGATTAAAGGCGTGCGCCTCCACGCCTGGCAAGGGGAACTACGTTTTATCTTAACTTCAAAGCTACCATGCTTTTCATCCCCAAACTGGGGAACAGCCAAGTGTAGTTAGCCGTTTGGGGAAATTTTGATTCGGATACGAAAATACCGAGTGTTTAGGAATGGGTTAGGAAACGAGTTGAAGCGAGGAAGGAACTCTCAACTACAAAAAGTTAATTTTTAAATGCTTCCCTTTTAGCCGGGTGTGGTGACGCATGCCTGTAATCCCAGCACTCAGGATGCAGAGGAATGATAATGACTGCAAGTTGGAGGTCAGCCTGGTCTCCACCGTACATCCCAAGGCAGCCAGGGGTCCATAGAAGGACCCTATAATCAAAAGAAATATCAAAATGCTTCCTTTTAGATGACCATATAGAATTGGTTTCGCTCTGAAACTGAAGCAAGTACAGGAGCTCGCGGTTGCTACAGTGGGAGACGCGAGTCTTGTGGGTCTCAAGGCACAACCCACTTAAACGCGGAACGCAAAGTCAGCGGGTGCAGATTCCCCGCAGGAGCCTGAACCAGTCGCGGCTCTCCTTACTGCGCAGGCGCAGTGGCACTTACCTGGCATGGAGGTGCTGGGTGTCCTGTGTGTGGTTGTGCCTCTCCTGACATGGTTCTTCCTCCGGGTTTGGGACTCCGCTGAACGAATGAAGTCTCGGGAGCAGGCGGGCCTGCTAGGAGCCGGAAGTCGGGCCCTCCTGGTGACAGCGCACCCGGACGATGAAGCCATGTTCTTTGCTCCCACCTTGCTAGGTTTGGCCCGCGTGAAGCATCGGGTGTTCTTGCTCTGCTTCTCAGTAGGTAGGCCAGAGGAGGGTCTCTGGGAGCCGGGTTTGGGAACTAGCCGGTCTCCGGAGACTATTTCCCGAAGGGTTTTCTGTTTAGGTAGCTTACTGAATACACCGATTGCCCTTTCTCTGGACTCCTCACAAGATGGAACAGAGGCAGCCGGCTTCCCAAGTGGGTTGGGGAACATCTGCAGCGAGCCTACACACACACACACACACACACACACACACACACACACACCCCTCTTCCCAAGCAGAATTGAGGAACAGAAAACTCCTCACAAGATGAGCCTACACACACACACACACACACACACACACACACACACACACACCCCCCTCTTCCCAAGCAGAATTGAGGAACAGAAAACTCCTCACAAGATGGAACAGAGGGGGCCGGCTTCCCAAGTGGGTTGGGGAACGTCTGCAGCTAGCCTACACACACACACACACACACACACACACACAAACCAGAATTGAGGAACAGAAAAGTGGTTGCTGACACTGGTTCTATTCAGTTCCTGCATTTCCTTTGGAAACCGTGACTGAACGTTGTTTTTGGTGTTGTTTTTGGAACCGTCCCACTGTAGCCCAGGCTGGCCAAGGCAGTGATTCTATTGCCTAGCTTCCCCAGTATTGGGATTACAGGCGTTGAGCCACAGTGCCTGTCTTCGTTATTCTGTAGAACTATTTATTTGCAAAAGAATCTAAAATAATGATCTTACTATATCGTACACCAGGCAGAACCTGTGCTGTGTGGTGTTCTGCTCAATCCATTAACGTTCTCTTCTGCTGGTAGCAAAGGACCTTCTTGCTGCTTTGAAATCCATTTTGTGCTACAAAGATGCGTGTGTCAGACCTGAGGAGTGAACGCAAATGAATAGAGAGTAATTCTGTAAATCATTTGAGAGTTCATCCCCACCCAACTTTAAGTAAAAGAGGTGTTCAAAGCATGGGACTGCATTATAATACAGAAAAAAAATAATAAAAGAAAATAAAACGACCATGATGCTTAGCTATGGTGATAACTGTATAACTATAAATGAATTGAACTGTATACATACAATGTTATGGCATGTCAATTTATACCTCAATACAGCTGGTTTTTTAAATTGCCCATGACCTCTTTTCCCATTTAGTTGTGTGTCATTTTTATCCTTTTTTATACAGATTTTTCATAGACCACATTTTATACATTCTTTTCACTTAACACTATTTTTCATTTACTTATATATTTATTAAACATTATGCTAGACCTTATTCTATATCTGTTTCACCAAGGTTTATAAGATTGGTTGGATTTGGGAGGTATTCTTTTTTTTAATTTATTTATGTTTATGACACAGGGTCTGTGTAACCCAAGCTGGTCCTAAACTATGTAGCCAAAGATGACCTTGATTCTAGTTCAGGCCTCAGCTGCTAAGGACCCACCTGGGCTACTGTAGACCCTGTCTGAAAAAAAGAAAAGAAAAGGAAAGTTACAAAGATGGCTTTGAACTTCTCATCTTCCTACTATAGAATTGCAAGATGTGCCACAACCCCCAGTTTTATGAGGTACATGCTAGGTAAGAATGCTATCCACTAAGCCCTAAGTTGGCATGGGGGCACACAGGAGGATAGTGAGTGAGTTTGAAGCCAGCCTGGGATACACAGTGAGTTCAAGGCCAGCTTCAGCTATATAATGAGACCTCATCTCAAAAAGTAAGGGAATCCAGCAAGGTGGCTCAGCAGGTAACAGTGCTTGCTGTGGAGCCTCTCAACCTGAGATTGATCCCCAGAGCCCACATGGTAGTAGGAGAAAACTGACTCTCACAAGTTCTCCTCTGACCTCCACATATATGCCATGGCATGCCAGCACCACCCCCCTCTCCAGCCCACATATGCACAGTAAATTACAAAAAAATTTTTTCAAAGGACTGGGGAGATGGCTCAGTGGGTAAAGGACTTGCCATACAAGCATGAGAACCTGGATTTGAATTCCCAGAACCCATGTAACCCTGGGCACAGCAGCATACATCTGTAATGTCAGTGCTCCTATAGTAGATGGGAGGCAGAAACAAGAGAACCTTAGGAAACTTCCAGAGCAGCTTGCCAGAAAGGACTAATACTCAAGTTTGTTCTCTGACCTCCACAGAAACACATATATGCACACACATCATATATATATATATATATATATATATATATATATGGGA
>VZQC01006152.1:339994-364136 GCA_009823505.1 Rhizomys pruinosus | reverse complement strand
TGGGAATTGAACCCGGGTCCTCTGCAAGAGCAGTCGGTGCTCTTAACCACTGAGCCATCTCTCCAGCCCCAAATTTAAATTTCAAGTATTTTGTGTGTACATATGGGGTTGAGAGGACAAGTTGCAAGAGTCAGCTCTCACCTTATACCATGCAGGTTCCAAGGATGGAACTCAGATCATCAGTTATATCATCATCAATTATAAATGACTTTGAACTTGCTCCTTTTTTTGAGATTTCTATTATTAGATAATACACAAGGTGCTAGTACAACTTAAATGAGGATAAAATTCCTTCTAGCATGTAAAACCTGATATAAATATATAAGAGGCCAAAGTGGTGGGGGTTTTGTTTAATTAGTTTTTTTTTTTTCTTTTTTTGGTTTTACACTTTTTTTGGTATTTTTGAGACAGGGTCTCCCTTTTAGTACCAGATGTCCTGGAGCTCGCTCTGTAGACCAGGCCGGCCTTGAACCCACAGAGATCTACCTATCTCTGCCTCCCAAGTGCTGGGATTAAAGGCATGCACCACCACACCCGGCTTGTTTGATTAGTTTTATGTTTTGTTTTGAGACTGGGTCTTAATATGTAACCTATGTAGAACAGACTGGCCTTGAACTAACAGAGATCAGCCTCCTTCTGCCTCCTAAATGCTGGGATTAAAGGAATGGGCCACCAACCCTGGCTCCAAAGTGATAATTTTACGACTGTTTCCTTTGAAAAATAAAATCTGCCACTAGGGAGGCTGAAGTATGCCTTTTACCACAAGTTCAGTGCTATCCTGGGACTGCACAATGACGGAGTGAGGCTCTATCCCAGAAAAAAAAAAAAAAAAGAAAGAAAGAAAGAAAGAAAGAAAAGAAAAGAAAAGAAAAGAAAAGAAAAGAAAAGAAAAGAAAGAAAAGGAAAATTAAACAATTGGGCCACTAAGATGTCCCAGTGAGTAAAAAGCCTGCTGCCAAGCCTGACAACCTGGGTTCAGTTCCCAGGGCCCATGTGACAGAAGGGAGAACTGACACCTGCAAGCTCTCCTCTGCCTCCACTCATGAACCATCCCACATACCCCAAAATAAATAAAAATTTAATTAAAAATTTCAGTTATATATGTATATACACATATAATATAAATATATTTGTCCTGGTGTTTTATTTTCTTCATAATTATTTTTGTCTTTTTTGAGACAAGGTCTCCCTATGGCTCCAGCTGGCCTTGAACTCACAGAGATCCACCTGCCTCTCTCTTTGGAGTGCTGGGATTAAAGGCATGCACCACTATACCCAGCATAATTTTTAAAATTTAAATTTATTATTTTGTTTGTACATGTGGGGTTGAGAGGACAAGTTGGAGTCAGCTCTCACCTTATACCATGCAGGTTCCAAGGATGGAGTTCAGATCATCAGGCTTAGATGGCAAGAGCCTTTACCCACTGAGCCTCTCGCGGATCCTGTGGTGCTGTCTTTAGAGAACAGAAATAGTGGATAGAGACATTCCATTGAGGGGGCTGGAGAGATGACCTGGTGGCTAAGAGCGCCGACTGCTCTTCCAGAGGACCCGGGTTCAATTCCCAGCACCCACATAGCGGCAGAGAACCGTCTGAAACTCCAATTCCAGGAGAACTCCAGTTCCAGGGGAATCCGACACCCTCTTCTGAACTCCGTGGCACGGTGCACAGACTTGCATGCAGACAGTACATTCATACACATATAGAAATAAATAAAATTTTAAAAAATTAAAAAAAAAGACATTCCATCGTTGCTATAATATACAGCTGACTGTTCATAATCCTCACTGTCTCGAGCTCATCCCAGTGGACAGCGTTGGTGTATAAACACTAACCAGCTTCTAAGGTGAGCTAGTAGCTTTGCACACCTAGTTGATCTCATGTTCTGGAACATTCAAGAAGTCTAGGAGGAATGGTTCACTTGTCTAGCAGATGGTTCCCATTATGGAGACACTGGATGTGCGCATGGCCAGGGACCAGGAAGACCAACCAGATGAGAAATCGCTAGTCTGTACTCGAAAAAAGTACCCACCATCCTCACCACTTGTTTATTTATTTATTTACTTATTTTTATGTGTATGAATGTACTGTCTACATGTAGGTTGGTGCACCCGTGTCATGCAATGCCATGGAAGTTGGAAGAGGCCATTCAATTCCCTTGGATCTGGAGTTAAAGACAGTTCTTAGCCACCATGTGGGTGCTGGGAATCGAACCTGGGTCCTTTGCAAGAGCAGTCAGTGCTATTCACTGCTGAGCCATCTCTCCAGCCCCTACTTGTTTATTTTCTACATCATGCCAACAAATGTCATCTCAATTTGCTTTGGGTTTCAGGGGACAGTTGTTTCTCGTCCTTAGACGATTAGAACCTGTGTAGTTAGATGAGGGGAGGCACTGCTGTTGGCACATGTGAGTGGTCAATTACGAGTAAATCTGGTCTACTGGGATCCTTTCAGGTAGGTCAAATACTATGATCTGTCCTCTCCCATACAAAGTTACCCAGAGACAAGATAGGTCCAGTGTTATACAAGAGCTTCATTAAAAACCCAAGTCTTGGACTACCAAGATGGCTTAGTAAGTAAAGGTGGCTGCTGCCAAGCCTGGCAACCTGAGTTTGATCCTGGAATCAACATAGAAGAGAATTGACTCCCAAAGTTGTTCTCTGACCTCTACAAGTATGCATGGCACTCACATACCTCTGTCTCACACACACACACACACACACACACACACACACGCACGCACACACACGTATGCATGGCACTCACATACCTCCATCACACACACACACACACACACAAATAAATCTAATTTAAAAAATTAAGTCCAAATCTTGGCTGACTCCTATTGGCACACACCTGTAATCTCAGCGCTCAAGAGTTAGTGGCAGAAGATGTGCCATAAGTTCAAGGCCAGTCTCTACATAACGAATTAGTTTCAGGCTAAGAGAACATAATCCAAGTCTTCCGTTGTTTACTCGTAGCTGTCTATATTAAGCCAATATGCCTTCTCTCATAATCAAAAGACGACTGACTGGTTCCAGTATCATATGCAGACACAAATGGGAAGGGGGTATCTTCCTTCCGTGTATGTCTATGCTACAGGAAGGAAAAAATCAACCAACGAAACAAAAGCAAAAGCAGCAGACTCTGAGGTCTTCTGTCCTAAATGGCTATGGCTGTCGTTTCTGTCACCTTCCTATCCCACCGTAGCCACTAAACCCTGGGAAAGCTAGGACCTAATATTTTCAGCCTATATGGTGACAGATGACACTTTCCAACAAAGTGCTGGGAATGACTGTCCATAATGGGGGGAAAGTGCTTATTTTGCTTTGCTGTGTCACAAAGCCTGAATGCTTTGTACCCCACAAGGATATATTGTTTGTTAAGTTAGTGAAGACAAATTTTCCTAGGCTTGAGTCCAAGTGTAAGACAATTAATCATAGAGAACAAGGTGGTATATTTTATGGATCAAGTCCACAATAAAGATTTATGCAGGTTGGGCAGAGGTAAATTGAAGGAAGCAGCTCTGTGACTAAAGCTAACTGCCTAGCACCTCAGAAGATGCAGCAGTGACTGAGTGTGGAGTTTTCACAGACAGGCTCCACACACTGTCTGTGAGCTCCGTCTTTCTACTAAGGTTCCTTTTCTCATTTCAACAGCTGCTTTAGTTAGCTGTTCCCCTCCCTAGAATGGAAAAGGCCATGAACTATAAGTAACTATAAAGGAATTAACCTTGACCAGACATGAGTTTGTTCCTGTTGAACTTTCATGCATCACACAGAAGTCCAAGCTAAGTAGTGGGTGGTAGAGCAATGAGTACTTAGGGCGTTAGAACAATTCTCTCTCCTCTCCTCTCCTCTCCTCTCCTCTCCTCTCCTCTCCTCTCCTCTCCTCTCCTCTCTTTCTCTCCCCTTCCCTCCCTTCCTCCCTCCCCTCCCCTCCCCTCCCCTCCTTTCCCCCTTCCCTCCCCTCCCCTCCCCTCCCCTCCTCTCCGGGGAATGGGGTGCTAAGACAGGGTCTCATGTAGCTGAGGCAGGCCTCAAACTTGCTTTGTAGCCCAGGCAGCCCTAAATTGATTCTCCTACCACCACCTCCCAAGTTCTAGAATTACAGGAGTATGCACATCATCATGCCCAATTTAGAACAATCACATCTTAATTTTGAATCACAAGTCTTATTTAAGAGTTTGCAATGGCACGATTTCAAGGAACAGAATTTGGGATAATGAAAATCCACCTACATTTATAGGTAGAAAAAAATTAGCTAGGAGGCTGGGCATGGTGGCTCATTCCTGTAATCCCAGCACTCATTTGGGAGGCTAAGATAGGAAAATTGCCGAGAGTTTGAGTCTAGTCTGACCTATATAGTAATTTCCTGGCCAGCCTGCAGTAACACACCTGAGATACTATTTCAACCAAATTAGCTGGAGTAGGTTGCAAAGGAGAATTGGATTATAAGAAGATAGCAGATAGGCATCTTAGGGAAAGATTGAAGCCTTTGGGATGAATGACACTGCCCATAGATGAGCTGGGTTGGCAGAAAAGTAGGGGATCATTAAGAGGAGAAAACCATGTGGGACTGAGGATATAGCTCAGTTGGCAGAGTGCTTGTTGAGAATGCAGGAAGCCCTAGGTTCAATGCCACACGACATAAAACCAGACACTGGCCTGTAATATCAGCACTGGGGAGGCTGAGGCAGGGGATTAGAAGGTTGAGTTGCTCCTTGTCTGCATAGCAAATTTGAGCCCAGCCTGGAATACATTAAAATATGTAAGACCCTGTCAAAAATAAGGGGGGGGGGCATCAAGAATGTGGCTCCTGGTAGACTGCCCATGTTTTGTTAATGACCCTACATTGTTTACATGCAAGCAGCACTGATTGGACTCAGTGGGTTATAAATAAGTAATAAGACAAGGACATGAAGGTCAAAGGAGGATTGTTGGGGCCATCCAGGCAGAATGGGAAAGGAAGCTGGGGTGATTATGATCCAAATACATTATATACTTGTATGAAATTATCAAAGAATTAAAAAATATTCTTTTTGTAAAAAGCAATAAGCTAGACATGTTGGTGCATGCTTTAATCCCAGCACTTGGGAAGCAGAGGCACGTGGTTCTCTGTGAGTTCAAGGCCAGCCTGGTCTACATAAGTGAATTCCAGGCCAGCCTGGAGGCTACAGAGAGACTCTAAATAAATAAATAAATAAATAAATAAATAAATAAATAAATAAAAGCAATAATTATGAGAAAAGTTTGAACTTTGGTATCACTTAAACTGATATGCAGAGGTAGGGTAGCTGAGAAAAAAATATTTTTTAATTTTTATTTATTTTTTATGTGTATGAATGTACTGTCTGCATGTAGGTTTGTGCACCCGTGTCGTGCAATGCCTCAGAGGTCAGAAGAGAGTGTCAGATTCCCTTAGAACTGCAGTTCTCCTGGAACTGGAGTTACAGATGGTTCTTAGCCGCCATGTCGGTGCTGGGGATCGAACCAGGTCCTCTGCAAGAGCAGTCAGTGCTCTTAGCTGCTAGGCCATCTCTCTAGCCCCAGCTGAGAAAAATTTAAGGAAAGAATTACCTGTCCAGTATTAAAATGAGCATCAAATTATATAGGAAAAAACATCCTGCTTTTTCTCACAAAAGCATCTTGGCATTTTCCCATGTTAGTAAGTAATCCCTAAGTCTTTAATGGCTATAAAGATAACATAAAGAGATATCATAATTATCTGAACATTGTGGCTAAGGAAGGAGGATAGTGAGTTTAAGGTTAGCCTGGGCAAGATCTCTCACAATTTATTTAATGTTTTCATGTTATTGAATAGTTAGATTATCCTAGTGGTTTACAGTTTTAAATTTTATTAGTAAATCTTTTTTGTTTGTTTGTGTGTTTGTTTGTTTTGGTATTTTTGAGTCAGGGTCTCCCTTTAGTCCCAGCTGGCCTGGAGCTTGCTATGTAGATCAGGCTGGCCTTGAACTCATAGAGATCCAACTGCCTCTGCCTCCCAGCACTAGGATCAAAGATGTGCACCACCACACCCAGCTATTAATAAATCTTTAAACCATAAGGTGATTACCCAATAATAAACACATAGATAAAAATAGAACCCTAGGGCCTAGAGAGATGGCTCAGCAGTTAAGAGCACCAACTGCTCTTGCAAAGGACCAGGGTTCGATTCCCAGCACCTACATGGCAGGTAAGAACTGTCTTTAAGCCTGGCGTGGTGGCTCACGCCTTTAATCCTAGCACTGGGGAGGCAGAGGCAGGCAGATCTCTGTGAGTTCAAGGCCAGCCTGGTCTACAGAGTGAGTTCCAGGCCAGCTGGAGCTATAGGAAGACCCTGTAAGCACCATTTAGTCCATAGCAATATGCAGTCCTCTTAAAGACTCATTCCATAACCCAGAAAAGACAAATTTTTGGACTCTTCCTTTACACTATTTAGATATATTATAGAGAAAGATGAAAGATGAAGGAGGAGAGAGGAGTTTATAGAGGACCTGTAACCTGTAATGATAATGGTAAGCCTTTATTATTGGTGCCAAAACCATACTAATACTTGATTTTAATTAATCCTCAAAGTAATTCCATTATTTCCCCACTTTACAGATAAGAATTTGAGGACTAGTGTCCCAGGTCATTCATCTGATAAGCGGAGGAGCAGGTGTTTGTGCTGAGGCCTTGTGCTGCAGCCATATGCTTCAGTCATTGTATGTCCTGGCTTCTCCAGAACCACTTCCAAAGGCCATGCCACTTTCTGTGCAGGCTAACTCCAAGATGGGTTTTTACATCTTTCTTTGTTTTGTTTTGTTTCTCACAAAGAAACCAAAACTCAGGGAGATTGAGAGTCTGAGTTTACAGATTTAAGAAATGACAAGCCTCATAGACTTATTCCTGACTTTGAGGAGAGAAAGTAGGTCAACACTTTGCTATTGTATTTGAAAGTCCATCATAAGTTTAGTGCTTTGCTGTGGTCAGCTGTTTGTTCTCATTGCTCTGAGCTTCAATGCTTGATTTCAGGGTTATATTTAGCCAGAAGAACACACTCAGATAAACCCTTTATGGGAAATTTTTGGTTTTCAAGGAAAGAAGGAGTAATTTTAGTCATTAGAAAACTAAATTGCCTTACACGGCTCCTTTAAAGATAGGTCTTGCTAATGCAATGAGCCATACAATATTAAAATGCATGTTTTAGATGGGCACAGTGGTACACACCTGTAATCCCAGCACTTGCTAGCCTATGCTATGTAGTTAGTTTAAGGGTAGCCTGGGCTACATAGAGAGATCTTGTCTCAAAACAGAAAGAAAAAACATGTTGTACAGATATTAGCAAATATCTGTTAAATGCCTAGAATGAGTGAGGCCACGTGCTATATTCTGAAGAGAAAGAAAAACAACTTAAGTACAGGATATGAAAGTAGGTGTCGATTCAACATCGGTGGGACTGTTTTTATACAGCTGTTCTACTGTGCATGTGCAGAAGATTATGACTAAAAAGGAAATTGCAGACCCTTTCCAGAGTGCTTGGAAAATGTATGTCATTAGAAAATACCATATATATAATTATTTAATTTATGTTTCAAAACAAAAACATTTTATGTGCATAGATAATTCCTAAAAAAGATACATACCAGGTTCTATGATAGTAGCTGCTACCTTGTTAATGCCAGGGAAGAGAACATAAAACTTAATTCCACAGAATTCTGTACAATTTGATTTATCTTAGCTAGATATATTACTTTTAAATTATACAGTTTTAAGACTATCCCACATATATAATAAATCATTCCTCTTTTCCTAGCATCTATCAGCTATAGTGAATACTAGATTAGAAACAATTCTACGTACATTTTTATAATATTTGAGTTGGTAGGGAAATTGCCGAGACTCAAACCCAGGTCCTTGTACATGTCAGACAGACCCTCTACCACCAAGCTACATCCCTGGCCCTGGTAATTGATTTGATAAGTTCAAAATAGAACAGAATTTCTTGAAAAATGTCATAATGCCTTTAAGCCTTTTGTAAAGTCTGTGGTCTCCTGGGGCTTGTTTTAGTTTAAGAGTGGGGAGAGGGACAGGAGAGATAGTTAAGACTACTGCTCTTGCAGAAGGCTGAGTTTTGATTCCCTGCACACACATGGCAGCTAATAACCATCCCTAACTCCAGTCTAGAGGAATCAGTGCCCTCTTCTGACTCCTCCATTGCCACATATGCAGGCAATATACTTATAAATATAATAAATAAAATATTTAAAAAGAGTGAGGAGATGGGGCTGGAGACATGGCTCAGCGGTTAAGAGCGCCGACTGCTCTTTTTTTTTTTTTTTTTTTTTTTTTTTGGGGCTTTTCAAGACAGGTCCCCTTCTTCCCAAGTGCGAGGATAAAGGCGCGTGTGACCACCACAAAAACCCGGCTCTTGCAGAGAAACCTGGGGTTTGATTCCCATTACCCACATGGCAGCTAGAGAACTGTTGAAACTCCAGTTCCAGGGATCCGATGCCGCTCTTCTGACACTGCCGAGGCATTGCACAACACAGGTGCGATCCAACCGTACATGCAGACAGTACACTCATACACAGTAAAAAATAATAAATAGGGACTGGAGAAGATGGCCTGCGGTTAAAGCGCCGTCCTGCTCTTACAGAGGACCCAGGTTTCGATCACCCAGCACCCACATGGGCGGGCCGAAGAACCGTCTTGAAAACTCCATTCCAGGAAACTCCAGTGTCCAGGGGAATCCCGACACCTCTTCTGACCTCATGCGCATTGCACGACACGGGTGCACAAACCTGCATGCAGACAGTACATTCCTACACATACAGAAATAAATAAAAAAAAAAGAATTATTTCCTTTTAAAAAAAAATAATAATAATAAATAAATTTAAAAAAAAAGAGTGGTTTGAGAGGCTAAGTGCAGTGTCCCTGAGGACTCAGAGAGGCCATGGAGATTCAGGGCCTGATTATAATGAAATAACCCCAAGAAGACCCCAGGTATAACCCATGCCTATTTAAGATGTTTTTAGGGACTAATGACATACTGTTTGGCAGAATGTTCAGTCTTACAGATGATTGTAATCAAGGGAGCAATGTGTATTTGGAGTGATGGTTGTATGAATTAGCCTGACTAGATTATTCCATGGTGTGGATACAAACTAAAATATCACATTGCCAGGCGTGGTGGCACTCGCCTTTAATCCTAGCACTTGGGTGGCAGAGGCAGTCGGATCTTTGTGAGTTCAAGGCCAGCCTGGTCTACAGAGTGAATTCCAGGACAGCTGGGGCTACAGGGAGACCCTGTCTCAAAAAGAACAAACAAACAAGCAGAGATTAGCCAACTGCTTACTAAAGTCTTACTAATTTCTTCAGTTAAAATGTGAGCCCTCAGCTTCCCAGTCGTCTTTAACCATGCTGGAAGTTCTGAATGAGTTTCTGGTCTTTGCCTTTGTTTCCTGTTTGTTCATTTGTTTGGTTTACGGTGCTAGGGATGGAATCTGGGGCCTCATGCAAGCTGGAGCAGTGCTCCACCAGCAGACACCCTCGGCTTTAAGAGCGTTTTGTTTTTGTTTTTGTTTTTTTAAATTTCTGTATGTGTATAAATGTACTGTCTGCATGCAAGTTTGTGCACCCGTGTCGTGCAATGCCGAGGAGGTTAGAAGAGGGTGTCGGATTCCCCTGGAACTGGAGTTCTCCTGGAATTGGAGTTTCAGATGGTTCACGGCCACCATGTGGGTGCTGGGGATCGAACCCGGGTCCTCTGTAAGAGCGGTCGGTGCTCTTAACCGCTAGGCCATCTCTCCAGCCCAAGAGCGTTTTTATGTATCTATTTGTTTTACTATTTTATAGCTTGCTGTAAGGTTTCAGCACATTAAAATTTTTCATTTTTTCCAGTGCTTATCTTAACAGCAGTGTGGCATTAGAAAGCCCACAAGTTTAATAATTTAGCTGAAAGAGGAAATAGAATCCAGTATGTACTGGGCAGCATAAATGAGTTGCTAGCAGTTCCTGGAAATCTTTTCCAATAAATCCATACAAATCATGTAGTAAAAGAGAAGCCATGGGCAGCACTTGGAACTGGTGGAACCGTGTTGGTAATTAGACCCTTTCTCCTCCTGAGACCCAGGAAGAGTCTACCTCCTTCAGTGAAAAACCAAGAAAGATTCATGCTCTTGCAGCTAATGTAGATCTGACCAAGCATCCTCTTACTGTGGGAAATTAAAATAAAACCTGTAGGCCGTTTCTCCAAATGCACAAAAAGCCTGGGCTGAGGTTCAAAGGCACAGTTCCAGCATTGCTGGCAAGATAACGCAGCGCTCTTGCCTCCGAAAGGACAAGAGTATTTCCTGGAAAAGAATTGCACGACACGGGTGTGCAGACCTACATGCAAACAGTACATTCATACACATAAATAAAATAAAATTTTTTAAAAAAATTAAAAAATATCTCTTTAAAAAAAAAAAAAAAAAAAAAAAGAAATGAGGGAAGGAGACCAAAGTAGACCCTGCTGACAGGGAGCCGTCATGTGAAAACTGAACGCTGCATGCATGCATTTATGCATTTATTTATTTATTTAATCTTTTTGAGATAGGGTCTCCCTGTAGCTCCCAGCTGGCCTGGAATTCACTATGTAGACCAGGTTGGCCTTGAACTCACAGAAATATGCCTGCCTCTGCCTCCTGAGTGCTGGATTAAGAGGGTGCCACCACATCCAGCTCCACTATATACATTTTTTTTTTTTTTTTTTTGGTCATTTTGAGACAGGGTCCCCCTTTAGTTCCAGCTGGCCTGGAATTCACAGAGATCTACCTGCCTCTGCCTTCCAAGTGCTGGGATTAAAGGCGTGCACCACCATGCCCGGCTAGACTTTTTAAAGATTTATTTTGTATTTATGTGTAAATAGGTGTCTGTGTGAGTGTGTGAATCCGTGCACCTGTGCACACTCAGGGGCCAGAAGATGGCATTGGATCCCTTGGAGGTGGAATTACAGATTCTGGGATCCAAATTCCAGTCCTCAGAATGTACAGCAATCGCACTTAGCCTCTGGGCTGTCCCACCATGCCCCTTGGCAACTGTATGATAACGTGTTCAAGAGCATCTATAACCATGCATGGTGCTGCAAACTTGGGAGGTGGAGGCAGGAGGACCAGGAGTTCAAGGTCTTCCTCAGCTCCATGTGACAAGTTGGCATCCAGCCTGGGCTACAATGAGACCCTTTCAAGAGAGAGAGAGACAGGGGCAGGGGCTGGGGGGAGAAGGAATCCTATTTGCCACTTTTATAATTAAAGGGTATTTTCAGCGATCACAAAATTATTTTACATGGTTATTGGAGAGATGGCTCAGCAGTTAAGAGCAGTGGCTGCTCTTGCAGAAGACCCAGGCTCAGTTCCCAGCACTGACATGATGGCTCAACAGTCTATAACTCCAGTTCCAGGGGATCTCATTCCCTTTTCTGGCCTCCCTGGACACTGCATGACACAGGTGCACTTACATATATGCAGAAAATAACACCATACACATAAAAGAAAAACGAAAAGAATTGGGGAGGGGTGAGCACATACGTGCGTGCGTGCGTGCCTGTGTGTGTGTGTGTGTGTGTGTGTGTGTGTGTGTGTGTGTGTAAGCCAGGGGACAACATTGGGTATCTTCCTCAACTGCTTTCAAACCTGGAGCTTGCAGTTGGAGTTGGACTGGCTGGCCAGCCCCCAGGGATCACCTCTCTCTGCTCCTGGAACACTAACAGACGTGTTACTGCTGCTCTGGCCTTTCTGTGGGTGCTGGAATCTGAACTCAAGTTCTCCTGTTGTACACCAAGCACTGCGCACTGAACCATCTCCCTAGCCCAGTTTTAGAATTTTTTCTTTTTTTAATTTTTATTATTATTATTATTATTATTATTTTTTTTTTTTTTTTTTTTGGTCCTTTTTTGAGACAAAAAGAGAGTGTTCACCTGTAGCTCTGGCCTGTCCGAGGAAACTGGAACTCCCAACCCTCTTACACCAGGGCTGGCCTTGAACTAACAGGATTAAAGGCGTGTCGGCCGGCCCGACCACCCACCGCCGGGCTTAGAACATTTTTTTTTTTTTCAAATAGTTCCATCAGCCCCTCAAAAGCATCATATTCCATTTTTTTTTTTCTTATTCTTTATTTCATTTTATGTGTCTGNCTTTCTTCTCTTTCCCTTTCCTTTTCTTTATGTCTTCATTTCCTAATTTAAGAAAGTTGATGCAGGGCATGGTGGCACACACCTTTAATCTCAGCACTCGGGAGGCAGAGGAGGCGAATTTCTGTGAGTTAAAGGCCAACCTGGTCTACAGAGTGAGCTCCAGTCCAGCTGGGAATAAAGGCAGACCCTGCCTCAAAAAGACCAAAAAAGAAAGCTGATATTTCACGAGTAGCATGAAACTGACTTTGATGTGAATATTTGCACCATGGAAATGAACAGGCACTACAAATCTGGTTTTTGGTTTGTGGTCCATTTATCTGCACATCACTGGCTGCTCCCTGTTCTGGTCTGCTCTCCATTTCTTCTCTTTTACTAGAAAAATAAACCAAACAAGAATCATCACAGATTCTTTCTTGAACTTAAATCCAAAGAAGTGATTTGCCTTAAAGTTACTCTTTCTAGGGCTAGAGAGAGGGCTTAATGAGTGGTTAAGAACACTAGCTTCTCTGACAAAGGATCTGGGTTTGATTGCCAGCACTTACATGATAGGTACCAACCATCCATAACTCCAGTTATGGGATTAGATGCCCTCTTCTGGCCTCTGTGGGCATTGCATGTACTTGCTGCCCTTATATCCAGGCAGGCAAAACACTCATACACATAAAATGAAAATAAAAATGTTGAACTTCCTTTTCTCAATGAAATCGCCAGATAAAAATCAAAAAGTAAAAGAAAGATGAAAATAATCAATGATTATCTTAAACGGTGTGGGATTTGGCCAATTCTAAGTTTATATCTGTACTCTGTGTGTCAGGATTCAACATTGCCATACACAAGGCTCCCATCCGATCATTTCTGCTGACGCAAAAATTTTAACTCTGTTTGGGGATTTCCAGATATTGACTTCACTGAAGGAATTTTTGAACTATAATAATTTTAAGAGCTTCAGAAATAAAAGTCACAGCCACCCTGAGACATAAATCCATACAAATCCCATAGATTGTCAGCAGCTGAACTCTTCTGCTATTGTCAATTATAGCTGTGCTAGTTTCACAGCTGATACTTTTATTTGTGTGTGTGTGTGTGTGTGTGTGTGTGACAAAAGAGACATGTACTGTTTCTTCCCAGAGTCAAAAAGGAGATGATTACAGGGTCTTGGGTAACATTTTAATTTCCTGGTACATATGTACAAGGAAAACCAAAGAAACTTGAGCAGGTAGCACCTGTTGGAGAAGAATGACTCAATTCATTAGAGTCAATCCCTCTCATGATAATTATTGCTTGTCATGCTTCTTCTTGATTTTAGGCTACAAAGAACAGCACCCAAAAAGAAGGATTTGGCAATGGGAGGGTTGCTCCAATAAGAAATTTTATGGGCTTTTACTTTCTATGAGCACTGTGCTAAGCATTTTACTGAATTCCCTCTCATGTAGTCCTCATAAATACTGTATGGACCTTAACTATCATTATCATGACCATACACTATGTGCATAATGAAGTACAGAGGGCTGAAATAACTTGGTAATATGATGGCTAAGTAGTAGAAGCAAGATTCAGCTTCCGGGAGAATATGTTTAACCACTTACCTGTAGTTACTGTCTGCAAATAAGACATCACATGAGTCATAATGCAGGTGAACTGCATTAAAGACCTCTACAAAATGCAGTGATAATGACAGTGATTTCTGAGCACAGTGATTCTGTACATTTTGGAGCTGCAACTTTACTTTCACCATCTATTTTAATCCTCAGAGCAAACCTGAATATTTCTTCAATGAAATTGAGATGGTCAACAGAGTTCTCACAGCAAGCCTGTAGGTGCTTCTTTTAGAGGGGCTTGATCTCAGGATTGGATTTGGTATTTTTTTAATAATACAGTTTAATTTAATAATACTGTTTAATTTAACAGTCACAGGTCATCCTATGGGGCAAGATGAGACTATCCAGGACATGGAAGCCAAGGTTAGCATATCCTCCAAACCTCACTTTCTTACTCCAAAAGGATGAGCACGTTATCCTGATGTATGGGGTCTTTCATGTTACAGCTTATGGGATGGGTGGTGTTATTCCTAAACACTATGTACATCTACATGCACTGTCCCTGCAAGCCAGTCCTGCCTTGGACTTTTGGTGACCCTGGCCCAGATGATGGGGTATATACAACTCATGACCAAGATGGCAGCACTCTGACAGGGAGCTCAGTATTTCATCTTGGTCTATACTTTGGGGAACTTGACTCTCAATGTGTTCCCACCATTTCTAAGTACATGGGGGGATCACGGTATTAGTGGCTTCTATAGATGATGTAATATTTGGCGATGACTTACTTTTTCTCTGAGTGTCTAGAGTGATAAGTTGTTTGCTATAGGGAGCTGACAAATAAAAAATCTTGACTATTAGATCTCCAATGGAACCACAAGGACAAAACCATCACACACAGGTATCTACATTTTTGTTGATAAGCGGAAAATGCTCTCTGCGTAACTTTGCAAGAGAGAATATGGGAAACTTTAACACTAATTCCTCAACAATGTTTTCTTTTCTTTGGTCTTTTCAAGACAGGGTCTCCCTGTAGCCCCCACCTGTCCTGGAACTCACTCTGTAGACCAGGCTGGCCTCGAACTCACAAAGATCCACCTGCCTCTGCCTCCCGAGTGCTAGGATTAAAGGTGTGTGCCACCATGCCCAGCCCTTCCTTCTATTTTTGAAGTTGTGTATAGATTTCTCCTGTTGATAAATTTTCAGATTGTTTCTTATGTTTGAATGAGGCCAGCTTACCCACTGGAGAATAATTTTGAAGAATAGAAAAGGGCATTTGGTATCAAGCTGAAGCCACCCAAAGCTTTTGTTGAATATTGTTGTCTTCAACTTGTACTCACTAAATCTCTTTACACCTGTGTTTTTAGTGTATTCTCATGTTTCCTTCTTGATAGTCCTTGGGGAGCAAAGAGGCTTGATAGATGCACTAGGAATAGCTTGATGAGCTGATTTTCCTTCCAAGTATGTTTGTCTTGGACTATTCATTATCTTAGATCTCATGGCATTATTAATTGGAGACCACTAGATGCTTCTGAGGATAGAGAGACTGAGTTTCCATGGCCTGCCTGTTGAAAGTCAAAGATAAAGCACTTACCAGATGGCTGTGTGTTCTCTTTCCAGGCAGATCTCACAGTGTTAGACAGGTATGTGTCATCATATGTTTATGGTTTTCAGAAACATAAACCATTCATTAAAGTTGATGCTTAAGAATTAAAGTAGTAATTATTTTTATTTTGCTGTGTTTTTTTTTCAATTAAGTTTGAGGGAAGAAAGTGAAGTGGAAATGTCACAAGTACTATAATTAGAAGTGTTTTTTTAAAGATTTTTATTTTATTTTCCTAAATGTACATAGGAGTAGTGTTCTTTTTTATAATCTTATTAATTTTTTGTATTTCACACAACATTTCTCAGTCAGGCTTGGTTGCCTTTACACCCAGTTCTCCACTGGCCCCTCCTGAGTTCACACATTCTGTACCTTGTGTTAGGGTCTTTTGTGCTGGCCACTCCTCAGTGCCAGTTCATCATCTGAGCTCCAGTCAGCCTGTGCAGAGTCCCTCTCTTTAAGAAGGCCACATGGTGGCTGAGAACCGTCTTTAACTCCAGTTCCAGGGGAATCCGACGCCCTCTTCTGACCTCTGCGGCATTGCACGACACAGGTGCACAGACCTACATGCAGACAGTACATTCATACACATACAAAAATAAATAAAATTAAAAAAACAAGGCCAGTTAGTTCTTCCTCACCAAACCAAAATCAGCTGCTAATATTTCTTCAGCTCAGATTGGGCTCTGGTGCCCATTTCTGCAGTTCTGTGCTGGGTTCTGTCTGGCTGAGCTTGCGTGGGTCTTGTGCATGCTCACACCAGTGTTGTAGGTTCCTATGAATAGGGTCTCAGGAGCTTGTAAAATTTATTTCCATTTGGTCTTGCTCCATCTCCCTGGCTCTTACAATCTTTCCACCTCCTCTTCTACAGTGTTCCCTGAGTCCTAGGTGGGTGAAGCTGAATACAGGCAGCCTGTCCATGGAGGCACACTCTGTAGACTCCTAATCTCCATGGCGAACTGAATACAGGCAGCCATCCATGGAAGCACACTCTGTAGACTCCTAAGTCAGCCGTCCATGGAAGCACACTCTGTAGACTCCTACTCTTCCATGGTGAAGCTGAATACAGGCAGCCGTCCATGGAAGCACACTCTGCAGACTCCTAATCTCCATGTTGAAGCTGAACACAGGCAGCCTGTCCATGGAAGCACACTGTAGACTCCTAATCTCCATGATTTGGAGTTCCTGGCCTCCTGTTGCATAAAATAAACATAAAAATCTTGATTTTTTTTTTAAAAAAGATTTTTGCTTACTTTATATGTATGAGTGTTTGGTTGTGTCTCTGTAAGTGTACCATGTGTGTACAATGCCCACAGAGACCAAAAGAGTGTGTAGGATCCCCTGGAACTGGAGTTAAGGATGGGATAGCCACCATGTGGGTTCTGGGAACCAAACCAAAGTCCTTTATAAGAGCAGTAAGTGCTCTTAACTGCTGAGCCATCCCTCCAGTCCTTGTTTATTTAAGATAGGCTTCCTTATAGCCCAGGCTGATTTCAAATTTGTTAATGTAGCTGAAGATAACCTTGAACTTCTGATCCTCCTGCTTCTGTATCCTGAGTACTAGGATTACAGGCATGTAGTACCAACCTGGTTTATGTGGTACTGGGGATCAAACCCAAGCCTTCATACAATGGTAGGTAAGCTCTCTACCATTTGAGTTATCAAAGTCTTTACTTTCATTTTAGACAATAACTACTGGTAGCTGAAAGGATGGAGGTGAAGAATGTGAGACCAAAGAAAAGCACATGGGAAGGTTCAGTGTGGTACAAAGTGCTCTTTTGGGAGGCAGAGGCAGGTGGATCTCTGTGAGTTCAAGGCCAGCCTGATCTATAGAGAGAGCTCCAGGACAGCTGGAGATACAGGGAGACCCTGTCTCAAACACACACACACACACACACACACACACACACACACACACACACACACACGACGCCACCATGACCAGTTACATCTTATTAGGCAATGAGACAATTTCTCCTCTCTGGGATTCTCTTTTCTTATATATAAAATGAAATTACATGGTGATTTTACATATTCTTTCCTGAGACTTTTCTTCAGGATTAAAGAGGAGGAGGGGAGGAAGCGAAGGAAGAAGGGGCCAGGAGGAGGAGGGAAATGGGGAGGATGGGGAGGACAAGGGGACCTAAGTACAGAACTAAGACTCTTGATAAAATAGGGAAACTTGACCTTGGATTTGGAGATATCTACAACCTGAGAAATGTTTATTCAGTATTTTTTTAGGAGATGATTATTGGTCTGCTACTTGTAAGGATGCTGAATATTACCCATGTCAACTGAAGATTGATTTAGTAACCCAGGCTGGCCTAGAACTCATGGTAATCCTCCTGCCTCAATCTCTTAAGTGTTGGAACTATAGGATGAGCCATCACTCTTGACTCCCCCCAACACTTTTTTTTTTTCTTTTTTGAGAGATAAGGTCTCACTATGTTAGCCCTGGCTGGCCTGGAACTTGCTATGTAGATCAGGTTGGCCTTTGCCTCCTAAATGCTGGGGTTAAAAGTGTGAGCCACCATACCCTGCTTAAATCCTTTTTTATTAACCAAATTAGTTTAACCAGGTAATTCTTGCAGAAAGAAAAGAAAAGAAAAGAAAAGAAAAGAAAAGAAAAGAAAAGAAAAGAAAAGAAAAGAAAAGAAAAGAAAAGAAAAGAAAGAGGGGGGAGGGAGGAAGGGAGGGAGGGAAGGAGGGAGGGAGGGAGGGAGGGAAAAGAAAGTAAAGAAAGTAACTGAGCAGGGGCCAGGCCAGCAGAGCCTGGCTGAGCAGTTAAGACCACATATTGCTGTAGCAGGGTTCAGCTCCCAACACACAACTGCCTGTAACTCCAACTACAAGGGGATCAGACACCTCTGGCCTTGGCAAGTATCTATACTAACATACACAAACACATACAAAATTAAAAATTATAAAATAAAATAATTTTTTTAATGTACTAGGACCCGGAATGGTAGTACAAGCCTTTAATCCCAGCTCTCAGGAGACAGAGGGAAATGGAACTTTGTGAGATCAAGGCCAGCTGGTCTATATCGTGAGTTCCACTGGGAGACCCTGTGTACTAAGGGGGGAAAAAAGGCCTGGGGACCAAAAACTTTGTGTAAAACAAACAAATAAGTCTCTAAAATCCAACAAATAATTTTATATATCGAGAAGAAAGGTTTGGGGTTTCTCAGATTATTTACCCATATCACCAAGTTTCAAGAAATAAAATTTAGTCCTTTATGAGACATTCCTGAGCTCTTGGGATAAGAAAAGTTGCAGCTGCCTATATGTGTTGCAATGTAAGAGTCTGTTGCTGCATCTGTTAGTTTAGAAAAACTGTCAGGGCTGGAGAGATGGCCTAGCGGTTAAGAGCGCCGACCACTCTTACAGAGGACCCGGGTTCGATCCCCAGCACCCACATGGCGGCTGAGAACCGTCTGAAACTCCAATTCCAGGAGAACTCCAGTTCCAGGGGAATCTGAGACCCTCTTCTGACCTCTGCAGCATTGCACGACACGGGTGCACAAATCTACATGCAGATAGTACATTCATACACATACAGAAATAAATAAAATTAAAAAAAAAAAATTAGGGGCTGGAGAGATGGCCTAGTGGTTAAGAGTGCCAAGTGCTCTTGCAGAGGACCCGGGTTCGATCCCCAGTGCCCACACGGCGGCTGAAAACCGTCTTTAACTCCAGTTCCAGGGGAATCCTACACCTTCTTCTGACCTCCATGGCATTGCACGACACGGGTGCACAAACCTACATGCATACAGTACAATCATTCACATACGAAAATAAATTTTAAAAAAATCAAAAAAAAAAGAAAAGCTGTCATGGTTAGAGAAATATATTTCCTCAAGTGGAGACATAGTTCAACCCACTAGTTTCTGAAGTAGAAGGATTGATAAATTTTATTCTTGGGGTTGGAGAGATGGCTCAGTGATTAAGAGCACTGATTGTTCTTACAGAAGACCCAGGTTCAAATCCTAGCACCCACAAGGCAACTAACAACTGTCTGTAACTCCATTTCCAGGGGATCTATCACCCTCTTCTGTCGTTAGGCATCGCACAACATGGGTGCACTTAAACATATGCAGACATAACACTAATACACATGAAATAAAAATAAAGAAAAAAGAAAAAATGCAAAAAAAAAGAAAATCAATTTTTAAAAAGTCATTCTTTCCACTGATTTATTTTATTTTATTCTTTGTAGTTTTTCTTTTCTTTTTTTTTGAGATAAGATCCCCCTGTAGACCCAGATGTTCTGGAACTTACTGGCTGCCCTCAATCTCTGCCTTCTGAGTGCTAGGATTAAAGGCATGCACCACCACACAAGACATTTTTTTCTTTTCTTTTTAAGTAATATTTTTACTGATTCTTTGAGACTTTCATATAGTGTATTTTGATTTGTTCAGACGGCTACTCTCCGCATCTTTCCCTACCCTATACCCCGACCACCCCCTACCCCCTCAGCATGTCCTCTATTATTATTTTTTCTTTTTTCTTTTTCTTTTTTTTTTTTTTTTTTTTGTTTGGTCTTTTTCGCGACAGGGTCTCCCCGTAGCCCCAGCTGGCCTGGAACTCGCTCTGTAGACCAGGCTGGCCTTGAACTCACAAAGATCTGCCTGCCTCTGCCTCCCAAGTGCTAGGATTAAAGGTGTGAGCCACCACACCCAGCTATTTTTCTTTTTTTTTAAGGGCTGTCAAGTTTAATTTGTGTTCTCCAAATGCTGTTGGTGGTATGTCCATCAATGAACCAGTATCACACTCTTAAAGAAAACTGACTGTCCCAGCAGCCATCGGTTACCAATACTTCCTAAGCTAGGGCTGGGGGCTCCTTGTTCCCCAGACATATGTAGTCAGTTTTCTTAATTGGCTGTCTTTAATAAGTGCTAGACCATTCAGTGGAGAAAGAAGAATAATTTAAATGGTGCAAACTAGACACCCACGTGAAAAAGGCTGGATACTTCCCTTATTACACAATGCAAAATTTTTCTAAAGCAAAAAAAAAAATCTAGCCAGGGTTGTTGTGGTGGTGGTATATACCTGTAGTGCCAGGGTGGTTGTGGTCTACACCTGTAGTGCCAGGGTTGTTGTGGTAGTGGTATACACCTGTAGTACCAGGGTTGTAGTGGTCTACACCTGTAGTGCCAGGGTTGTTGTGGTCCACACCTGTAGTGCCAGGGTTGTTGTGGTCCACACCTGTAGTGCCAGGGTTGTTGTGGTCTACGCCTGTAGTGCCAGAGTTGTTGTGGTGGTGGTATATACCTGTAGTGCCAGGGTGGTTGTAGTCTACACCTGTAGTGCCAGGGTTGTTATGGTCTACACTTGTAGTGCCAAAACTTGAGATGCTGGTTAAGAGGATCACTTGGCCCAGGGGGGTTTTCTTCCCTGTTTGTTTTAGGAGTGTGTGTTTGTATGTACACACAGAGACACACATGTGCTCTCTCGGGCACACACTTAAATACAGAAGCCAGAAGAGACAGAGGCAGATCTCTGTGAGTTCAAGGCCAGCTGGGAACTACAAAGAGACCCTGTCTCAAAAAGACCAAAACAACAACAAAACCAGCCAGTGCTCTTTTTTTTTATGTGTATGAATGTACTGTCTGCACGTAGGTCTGTGCACCTGTGTCGTGCAATGCCGCGGAGGTCAGAAGAGGGCGTCAGATTCCCCTGGAACTGGAGCTAAAGACAGTTCTCAGCCACCATGTGGGTGCTGGGGATCGAACCCGGCTCCTCTGCAAGAGCAGTTGGTGCTCTTTAATTTTATTTATTTATTTATTTATTTATTTATTTATTTATTTAATTTATTTTGTGTATGAATGTACTGTCTGCACGTAGGTTTGTGCACCTGTGTCATGCAATGCCACGGAGGTCAGAAGAGGGCATCGGATTCCCCTGGAACTGGAGCTAAAGACAGTTCTCAGCCACCATGTGGGTGCTGGGGATCGAACCCGGCTCCTCTGCAAGAGCAGTTGGTGCTCTTTAATTTTATTTATTTATTTATTTATTTATTTATTTATTTATTTATTTTATTTTGTGTATGAATGTACTGTCTGCACGTAGGTTTGTGCACCTGTGTCATGCAATGCCACGGAGGTCAGAAGAGGGCATCGGATTCCCCTGGAACTGGAGCTAAAGACAGTTCTCAGCCACCATGTGGGTGCTGGGGATCGAACCCGGCTCCTCTGCAAGAGCAGTTGGTGCTCTTTAATTTTATTTATTTATTTATTTATTTATTTATTTATTTATTTATTTATTTAATTTATTATGTGTATGAATGTACTGTCTGAATGTAGGTCTGTGCACCCGTGTCATGCAATGCCGCGGAGGTGAGAAGAGGGTCTCGGATTCCCCTGGAACTGGAGTTCTCCTGGAATTGGAGTTACAGACGGTTCTCAGCCGCCATGTGTGTGCTGGGGATCGAACCCGGGTCCTCTGCAAGAGCAGTCGGTGCTCTTAACCGCTAGGCTATCTCTCCAGTCCCTAGCCAGTGCTCTTAACCACTGAGCCAACTCTCTAGTCCCTGAGTTTTTCTTTTTAATATTAATACAGAGGGGTTCCTGTGCCTTAACTCAGAGCTTGGCTAATTGTAAACAGTGCAGCTGAAAAGCAAACTGTAGCTTGTGAGAAGATGCAGCCTTGGGCACCAACTTTAATCATAGAAAAATGCTGACTAGGGGAGAGTTTTGTCAGATAGTATTTTTACAAATTTATCTAATTTAAATTTTATTTTTATTTTATGCTTGTGACCACTTAGTCTGCATGTATGTAAGTGCATCATGTACCTGCGGTGCCCGCAGAGATGAGAAGAGGTCTGAACAGCTCAGTCACTATGTGGTGCTGGGAACCAATCCTGTGCAAGAAGAGCCAGTGCTCTTCCTACTGAACCAGCTCTGCAGCCTGCAAATTTCACTGAAGATGAAACTTTGCCTCATTTAACCCTTTGGTAGAAAAGTGTCCATTTCAGTTACATTTCCCACAGAACTCACTAGGTAGCCTAGTGGCTCAAACTTATGGCAGCCTTCCAAGTGCTGGGATTACAAGCATGAGCCACTCTATGCCAGGCTTTGAAATCTTTTTTTTTTTTTTGAGACTATATAGCCTTGGCTAACCTGGAACTCACTATGTAGACCAAGCTGGTCTCAAAAATCAGGGAGATCTGCCTGCCTCTGCCTCCTGACTGCTGGGATTAAAGGCATGTACTACCACCTCCAGCCTGAAATTCAAATTTTAACTAGCAGCTAATGTTGGCAACCCTTTTTTCTTTCTAGCAGTGCTGGGGATTTAACCTAGGACCCAAGGGTTTCATATAGTCGGCGAGTGTTCTGCTCTGAGCTAGAGCACCGTCCTGTCACCCCAAGTCCTGTCACCTCCAGTCCTGTCATCTGCCTTTTTTACTCCCTCATCTTCTATTACATTTGATGACTGATTATGTGTGCCTGTGTCTGTGTGTGTCGTGCGTGTGTGCCTGTGTGTGTGTCTGTGTGTGTATCTGTGTGTGTGTACGCACCCATGGTACACATGTAAAGATTAAAGGACAACTTGTAGGAGTCAGCTCTTCTACCATATGGGTCCTGGAGTAAACTGGGGCCATACAGGCTAGCAGCAAGCACCTTTGCCTTGCCTTCTGTGCTATCTTGCCAGCCCCACCTGCTTTTACCTGCTTATCCTGAAACAGATTGTGAATATCAAATTGCTGCTTACTCTATTGTTTGTTAAATAAATTCCCAGAATTCAGAGAGGAAATTTACCAATAACCTAGAACTAGCTGCCAGGACTACACCTGGATGTCTGTTATTCGAAGCCTTGGTACTGACCTTTGCCACATAATTACTTAGACTTGTAGCACGCCTTAGTGGAGATTTTTCTTTGTCTCTGGTCTCTCATTATTTTAAGTTCTTTCAGTATCTGTTCAAAATTTCTTTTTTTTTTTTGTATTTATTTATTTCTTTTTAACAAATCTAGACCCGTGTTCCCGCTCATTCCCCCACCCCGTCAGAGCTCGTGCATTCTGCCAAACATGCTTTCCATCTCTTAGTCTTTCTCAATATTTTCCATGGGGACGTTGACTGTTTTGAGCAGAAGTTCACTGTTTCAGTCAGTTCTTTGATGCAGTATTTTCTGTTGTTGTTGTTGTTTCCAAAATGCATTATGTCCAACTGCTTTGTACAGAAGCTCAGGGGGCCCTACACAAGAAATACTTACAACTGGGTAATTGGCACTAGCATCCACAGATGAGGGATACCATTCGTCGTTTGTTTTTCTGGGACTGTGTTACTTCACTCAGCATGATGTCCTCTAGCTCCAGCCATTTTCCTGCAAAGCTCGTGATGTCGTCTTTCTTTACTGCTGCATAGAACTCCATTGTGTAGATGTACCACATTTTCTCTATCCACTCATCAGTTGAGGGGCATTTAGGTTGGTTCCAGCTCCTTGCTATTGTGAAGAGAGCTGCAATAAACATGGCCGTGCATGTATCTCTGTGGTGGCGTAAGTCTTGAGGGTACATGCCCAGGAGTGGTATGGCTGGGTCGGGTGGCAAGTTCATTCCAAGTCTTCCAAGGGTTCTCCACACTGCTTTCCATAGTGGCTGTACGAGTTTACATTCCCACCAGCAGTGGATGAGTGTTCCCCTTTCCCCACAACCTCTCCAGCACTTGGTATCATTTGTTTTCTTGATCCTAGCCAGTCTTATTGGAGTAAGATGATATCTTAAAGTGGTTTTCATTTGCATTTCCTTAATGATTAGTGATGTTGAGCAGTTCTTGAGGTGTTTCTCAGACATCTCTAATTCCTCGCTTGTGAAGTCTCTGTTCAGTTCTTTGCTCCATCTATTGAG
>VZQC01006152.1:316436-339817 GCA_009823505.1 Rhizomys pruinosus | reverse complement strand
GCTGGGGGTGGGGGGCTGGGGGTAGGGGCTGAGGGTAGGGGCTGGGGGTGGGGGGCTGGGGTAGGGGGCTGGGGTGGGGGGCTGAGGGTGGGGGCTGGGGTGGGTACAGCCTCAGCTTCTAAAGTGCCTTCAGTCTTGAAGGGGGAGATGAGATAGTTTTCGTGAATTTAGGACAAAATGGACTAAAAACCTGCTTGTAAAATGGAGGCTCTTGGGCTGGAGAGATAGCCTAGCAGTTAAGAGCACCGACTGCTCTTGCAGAGGGCCCAGGTTTGATCCCCAGCACCCACATGGCGGCTAAGAACCATCTGTAACTCTAATTCCAGGAGAACTCCAGTTCCAGGGGAATCTGAGACCCTCTTCTGACCTCCACAGCATTGCACAACACGGGTGCACAAACCTACATGCAGACAGTACATTCATGCACATACAAAAATAAATTAAAAAAAAAATGGAGGCTCCTGGGGCGTGGCCCAGCTCAGCCTGATTTCAACACCACACTAAACAGCAAATTGGCAAGTTATAAAGAAAGATTTCTTACAAGAACTTTGCAGACTTTGTTTTAATACTGTGAAGTACATCTTTGAGAAAGATGGGCACTGGTAACTGATGTCCGTACTACTGTATTATTGAAACCCGAAGCTTCACCAGAGGACCTTTTTCAGAATACGAAAGAAAGGACTCAGGATTGCAAGGGAGTTAGAACATCTTTTATTACGCATACAAGGGTCTCCAGCCCTGCCTACTGGAAGCAGCAGTATCTACACATATGTAGAGCATCCTTGTGAATGCACAACTTCCAGACCTTCTATTCCTTCTGGGTTGCT
Organism: Rhizomys pruinosus; assembly: GCA_009823505.1. Taxonomy (NCBI): domain Eukaryota; kingdom Metazoa; phylum Chordata; class Mammalia; order Rodentia; family Spalacidae; genus Rhizomys; species Rhizomys pruinosus. Next base: position 338,990 of record VZQC01006152.1, on the reverse strand, counting down.
GTCTGAAGAAGGTGGGTGGCACGTAACTTCCTGTGCCAGCCTTACGATCGCACACCTGCAAGGACACTGGCATGTTTGCTGCCAATACCAACACTTGCAATTTGCTAGCCCCCTTCAGATCTCAGGAGGAAGGAAAAGGCCTTTATATGCTTCTATTTGGGAGGCTGAAGCCTTATGTAGACAAGGGTCTCTTGGGACATTGAATCTGTCTGGACTCCTAATTTGCCTTAAAATGTAGCCCCTGCTGGGTGTGATGTCGCACACCTTTAATCCTAGCTAGCACTCAGGAGACAGAGGCAGGCGGATCTCTGTGAGTTCAAGGCCAGCCTGGTCTACAGAGCGAGTTCCAGGACAGCTGGGGCTACAGGGAGACCCTGTCTCAAAAAGACCAAAAATAAAATAAAATAAAAATAATATAAATAAATATACCCGAGTTTACAAGATGGCTCAGCAGATGAAGGTGCTGCCACCAAGCCGGACACTACCTGCTTGATCCCTGGGACACCCACATGGTGTAAAGACAGCCAACTCCATCATGCAACGACTTTCCCTGACCTACAGACACACACACACACACACCCCACAGCACACATGTACACAGACATCAAATAAGTATAATAAAATAATTAAAAGAAATTAACTCTTAAAAATAAGCTGGAGATGTAGCTCAGTTGATGGGACCCTCAAGGTGGAAGGAGAAATGACTCCTATGCCCTTATCTTAACCTCGTTATCTTGTGATCTTCAACATGGTACCATAGCACATGGGTATACACCACACACACACAACACACACACACGCCTACATGCCCCAAGCCCAGTTCAATCCCCAGTACCCAAAGCCAGGTGCATGTTGGACGATACAAGAAGCATAAGATGGTTCAAGGTCACATCACGCTACATGAGCAAGACGTAGGGACGAGTAAAGGAAAGGGTAGGGAGGGAGGGAATGAGGGGCTTTCTTTTTTTTTTTTTGTCTTTTCGAGACAGGGTCTCCTAAGCCCACAGCCTGTCCTGAACTCACTCTTGTGACCAGGCTGGCCTTGACTCACAAAGATCCGCCTGCCTTTGCTCCCAAGTTGCTGGAGATTAGAGGCATGTGCCCACCATATCCAGTGGAAGGGGCATTCTAAAATAAATGAATAACAACTTGAGTAGGGAATAAGGCAGGATTTTCAGGCACAAGATTCAGAGCACAGTCAGATGAAGCGACACCCCCTACCACCCCTTTGCCTCTCTATTCAGAGATAGGTAAAACAGCGGGCCCGGGCTATGGTGGCGCACACCTTTCAATACAGCACTCCAGAGAGCAAGGCAGATGCAGAGGCAGCGTCTCTGTGAGTTCCAAGGCCAGCCTGGTCTATCTAGTGATAGTGCATTTGAGGACTAGCTGGGGCTACTGGGAGACCCTGTCTCAAAAAAACAAACAAACAAAAAACCCAACCCAGACTAGAAACACAACCTGCTCAGCAGATTTGTTTTCGGTTTTCATATTGCCTCTAAGTATTCCTTCGACTCTGAGGACCAAGCAAGTCAGGTCTGGCCACTCGTTCCAGAAATTATGCAGAAAAGTGATGATGTAAAACGACCTAATTTTCAGTACAGTCATGCTGGGAAGATGGAGGAAATGAAGAATTTCTTCCCATCTGGAGGCACTGACGTGAGCTTTGGGCTTAAATAGATGAATAGCTGGCCTAGGTGTAAGAGCGTGTACAATTGAAGCAGGCTCGGTCTGACTGCGGGCGGCTGGTCGTTATCTCAATCCTGCTTCTACTTGCTGACTCCTGGGAGGCTCCAGTCACTTAAGCAGGTACAGTCAAGTTCACATGAATGCTTTCTTATTGCTAGGGATGGGGGGCTGGTGGGGCTGGGAGTGGGGTTAGGGGCTGGGGGGGGGGGCGGGGGTTGGGGGCTGGTGGGGCTTGGGGGTAGGGGGGGGGGGGGGGGGGGAGGGGCCCTGAGGTAGGGGCCTGGGGGTGGGGGGCTGGGGTGGGGGGCTGAGGGTGGGGGCTGGGGTGGGTACAGCCTCAGCTTCTAAAGTGCCTTCAGTCTTGAAGGGGGAGATGAGATAGTTTTCGTGAATTTAGGACAAAATGGACTAAAAACCTGCTTGTAAAATGGAGGCTCTTGGGCTGGAGAGATAGCCTAGCAGTTAAGAGCACCGACTGCTCTTGCAGAGGGCCCAGGTTTGATCCCCAGCACCCACATGGCGGCTAAGAACCATCTGTAACTCTAATTCCAGGAGAACTCCAGTTCCAGGGGAATCTGAGACCCTCTTCTGACCTCCACAGCATTGCACAACACGGGTGCACAAACCTACATGCAGACAGTACATTCATGCACATACAAAAATAAATTAAAAAAAAAATGGAGGCTCCTGGGGCGTGGCCCAGCTCAGCCTGATTTCAACACCACACTAAACAGCAAATTGGCAAGTTATAAAGAAAGATTTCTTACAAGAACTTTGCAGACTTTGTTTTAATACTGTGAAGTACATCTTTGAGAAAGATGGGCACTGGTAACTGATGTCCGTACTACTGTATTATTGAAACCCGAAGCTTCACCAGAGGACCTTTTTCAGAATACGAAAGAAAGGACTCAGGATTGCAAGGGAGTTAGAACATCTTTTATTACGCATACAAGGGTCTCCAGCCCTGCCTACTGGAAGCAGCAGTATCTACACATATGTAGAGCATCCTTGTGAATGCACAACTTCCAGACCTTCTATTCCTTCTGGGTTGCTGTCTGAAGAAGGTGGGTGGCACGTAACTTCCTGTGCCAGCCTTACGATCGCACACCTGCAAGGACACTGGCATGTTTGCTGCCAATACCAACACTTGCAATTTGCTAGCCCCCTTCAGATCTCAGGAGGAAGGAAAAGGCCTTTATATGCTTCTATTTGGGAGGCTGAAGCCTTATGTAGACAAGGGTCTCTTGGGACATTGAATCTGTCTGGACTCCTAATTTGCCTTAAAATGTAGCCCCTGCTGGGTGTGATGTCGCACACCTTTAATCCTAGCTAGCACTCAGGAGACAGAGGCAGGCGGATCTCTGTGAGTTCAAGGCCAGCCTGGTCTACAGAGCGAGTTCCAGGACAGCTGGGGCTACAGGGAGACCCTGTCTCAAAAAGACCAAAAATAAAAAAAATGCAGCCCCTATCAGAGCTGATAATTCATAGAACTGGGCTGATTTTTTTTCAGTCCTTTTCTCGGGCTGTGTTTTCCCTTCTCCTACTCATTTTGTACATTGCTTTTCTCCCTCTGTCTTACTCTAGACACTACCAGAAGTTGCCTAGTTCTGCTTTAGCATGTTGTCACCAACCTTCTTTTAGCTTGGATCCAATTCCTCTACAGTCCCCTGGCTCTCCTGTGTCTAACAGGCCCACTCCAGCTTGGCCTCAACACAGTCCCTGCCTCCCTTGGTGACCGGCCAGCTGCAGGATTGCGTTGCACACCCTGGGCCTGACAAAGTGTTACACTGAACCCTACTGACCTTTGCCCGCTTTAGATGACAAAGGAAGTAATCAAGTTTAGAACTGTGCCTGGAGTGGGTGGGGGAAGGGTGGGCAGCTGATCCCTCCTCCACCAGCTGCACAAGCCACAAGACCAAATAAGGGTGTGTGAGCTGCTTCCTTCTGTACGAAAGTTCAGAGTGCACTGTGCCAAAGTGGGGCTTGGTGTTTGGAGAGATGAACTGTTACCTAACGCTGCAGGAGCTCCAGATGCAGAGTCCACGCTCTGCCTCTGCACAGAGTTTGGTCTAGGGCAGCGAGACCAGGACCATCCTGCTCGTAGAAGGAAGGGGCTTCCCTTCTTGGACCTAGTGACTCAAGGGCTCTCCTGCACCGGGAAGGTTTGCTAGAGCATTTCCCTGGTGCTGCTGTGGGCTGGAGAGGATGAGTCATTAGAATGTATAGGAAACGTCAGAGTTTGACATGTTCCAGGAACAGAAAAACCAACATCATAGGCTGAGAGGCCGAGGGTGGAGCTGGGAGTTTGGGGCATTTTCCAGCAACACTAACACTGTTTCCTAGATCTGTTCACACCTCTTACCTCCAGCTTAGTCCCATGATCTGTACTTAGTGTGTCCTAGGCTTCCTGAGGGAAGGCACAGTGACCTGTACTCATGTATCCCCAGCTTAGTCCCATGATCTGTACTTACTGTGTCCTAGGCTTCCTGAGGGAAGGCACAGTGACCTGCACTCATGTATCCCCAGCTTAGTCCCATGATCAGTACTTACTGTGTCCTAGGCTTCCTGAGGGAAGGCACAGTGACCTGTACTCATGTATCCCCAGCTAGTCCCATGATCAGTAATTACTGTGTCCTAGGCTTCCTGAGGGAAGGCACAGTGACCTGTATTCATGTATCCCCAGCTTAGTCCCATGATCAGTACTTACTGTGTCCTAGGCTTCCTGAGGGAAGACACGGTGACGTGTACTCATGTATCCCCAGTTTAGTCCCATGATCAGTACTTAGTGTGTCCTAAGCTTCCTGAGGGAAGGCACAGTGACCTGTACTCATGTATCCCCAGCTTAGTCCCATGATCAGTACTTAGTGTGTCCTAGGCTTCCTGAGGGAAGGCACAGTGACCTGTACTCATGTATCCCCAGCTTAGTCCCATGATCAGTACTTAGTGTGTCCTAGGCTTCCTGATGGAAGGCACAGTGACCTGTACTCATGTATCCCCAGCTTAGTCCCATGATCAGTACTTACTGTGTCCTAGGCTTCCTGAGGGAAGACACGGTAACCTGTACTCATGTATCCCCAGCTTAGTCCCATGATCAGTACTTAGTGTGTCCTTGGTCCACGTCAGTTGCATGTGCACTGAGTTCATTCTCTCGGAGTTCTGCCGCAGTGTCTTGGGTCCCTGGTGTAAGGTTATGGCGCGCTCCCCCCAGAATGAAAAGCCACGAGGTCTGACTTCTTCGGAGCAAAGTTTAATTCAGAGTAGCCGGGGCTAGGCTAAGGGGAGAGGTAGAGCCAAGCCCAGAATAGCGTCTGGCTTGGGAATTTAAGGGAGAAGGTGGGGGCCGGATTCAATGGGAGTGGGGGTGGGTTGGAGTCTGGAATCTGACTTCTGAAGGGTGAGGGGCGAGGTGGAAGATTCCTGAGTAATCAGGGGTGGCCTGCTTTAGCATAACCAAAGGCCATGCCTGGTAGAGCAGGTTCTGGACCTCTGGTCTTAGGTGTCTCTGCATTCCGATGGGCTTCTGGAGCTCACACCCTGACACCTGGCACCTCCAGACCCCCACTTCCTGCCATTGCTCGTGGCCTGCTCAAGATCCCTGTGACCACAGCAAAGACACTGGCTTGTTTCCTGGAAGCACCAACACTTGCCATTTGTTGCTAGCCCCCTTCGTGTCTCAGGAGAAAGGAATAGGCCTTTATATGCTTCCATTTGGGAAGCTGAAGCCTTCTAGACAAGGCTCTCCTGGGATGTTGTGTGCTTCAGGCGTACTCTGTACCATTTGCTTTCTGCCCCGGGGTTTCTGTGCCATTTTGCTGACTCAGGTGCCAAAGCGTGCTCAAGCCTGAAGTTTGGAGAGCAGACACCTTACAGAGAGAAGTATTGCCTTTCTCCTTCTGGAAAGATGGAGGGTTCTAAGGTGTTTTTCATACAACTTTTTAGAGACCTGTGGGATCACACCATCCATGTCCATAATTTGGCTAAGTCAATAAAACTTTGTCTTTTCCTCCCTCCTCTCCTCCTTCAGTCCTGCTCCCACAGTCCCCATTCTCCACTGAACTGCACACTGAGGTCTCCCTTTATCCCTTTAGTCTAAGCTCTAAGTCTAAGCAGATATATATATATATGCTGGAGAGATGGCTCAGCAGTTAAGAGCACCAACTGCTCTTGCAGAGGACCCGGGTTCGATCCCCAGCACCCAATGGTGGATAAGAACTGTCTTTAACTCCAGTTCCAGGGGAATCCAACACCCTCTTCTGACCTCCGCAACATTGCACGACACGGGTGCACCAACCTACATGCACACAGCACACTCATACACATAAAAAATAAATAAATAAAATTAAAAGTTTTTTAAATTATATTTATATATGGGTTTTTTAATTTTTTTATGTGTATGAGTGTACTGTCTGTATGTAGGTTTGTGCACCAGTGTGTGCAATGCCATAGAGATCAGAAGAGGGTGTCGGATTCCCCTGGATCAGATTCCCTTGGGACTGGAGTTAAAGACGGTTCTTAGCCACCATGTGGGTGCTGGGGATCGAACCCGGGTCCTCTGCAAGAGCAGTCGTTGCTCCTAACCGCTAGGCCATTTCTCCAGCCCTATGGGATTTTTTTGAGACAGATTCTCACTATGTAGCCCTGGCTGGCCTAGAATTTGCTATGTAGACCAGCTGGACTTAAAGGACTTTAATATATTGAGAGACTTTTATTTGTAAGTTGGGTTACTTACTCATTTTGTTTGGTTTTCTTGTTTTGTTTTGTTTGTTTTCTTATACTATTTTTATTTATTCTTTGAGAATTTCAAACATGCATATAATGTATTTGATCATATTCTCCTCCCATTCCCTCCTCAGTCCCTTGAACATATGCTCCTCTCAATTTCATGGCGTGTCCTTTACTCTCCAGCCATCCTGGAGCCTGGTCATTTTGTTTTTAAAAAACAATTTCTTTTCAAGGTAGTGGTGGCACACACTTTTAATCCTAGCACTAAAGAGTCAGAAGTAGGCAGATCTCTATGAGTTGAAAACCAGCCTTGTCTACAAAGTGAGTTCCAGACCAGCCAAGTCTACATACTGAGACCCTGTCTCAAAAAATAAAAAACAAGGAACTGGGGAGATGGCTCAGCAGTTAAGAGCACTGGCAAAGCCGGGCGTGGTGGCGCACACCTTTAATCCTAGCACTCCGGAGGCAGAGGCAGGTGGATCTTTGTGAGTTCAAGGCCAGCCTGATCTACAGAATGAGTTCCAGGACAGACAGCTGGGGCTACAGGGAGACCCTGTCTCGAAAAGACCAAAAAAAAAAAAAAAAAAAAAAAAAAAGAGCACGGGGCCTTCTTCCAGAGGAGGCATTTCCAACGACAATCCATAGCGCCAGTTCCAGGGGGGATCTGAATGCCCTCTGCTGGCTTCCATGGGCATTGCATACATAGGTGGACAAATTACAGGCAAACACTCATACATATAAAAAATTAATTAAAATAAAATATTTTTTTTTGTTTTTATTATTGTTATATTTTAAAAGTTATTCTGGGGCTGGAGAGATACCTCAGTGATAAAGAACACTGGCTGCTCTCGCAAAGGAGTTGGGCTTGATTTCCAGCATCCACATGGCAGCTAATAACTAACTATAATTTCAGTTCCAACGGGATCCTTATTGCCCTCCTCCACCTCTCCATGACCTCTACAGGCAATGCATGACACATACATGCAGGGAATGCATTCAAACACAGAAAATAAAATAAGTTGGGTGTTGGGGCTGGAGAGATGGCTCAGCGGTTAAGAGTGCTGACTGCACTGGGCTGGTAGCACACTCCTTTAAAAATTTAATCCCAGCACTCGGGAGCGAGGAAGGGAGATCTCTGTAAATTCAAGCCAGCCTTGTCTACAGGAAGTTTTTACAAAGTCAGACAGCTGGGGCTATAGGGAGACCGGGTCTCGAAAAGCAAAAAAAAAAAAAAAAAAAAAGAGGGGCCGCTTGCTCTTGCAGAGGACCCGGGTCAAATTCCCAGCAATCACACAGCAACGAAGAACTGTCTTAACCCAGTTCCAGGGGAATCGGAATGCCCGCTTCTGACATCTGTGGCATTGTATGACACAGGTGCACAAAACTTTGTGCAGACAGTACATTCATCACTCATACACATTAAAAAAAAAAAAAAAAAAAAAAGCTGGTGTTGTGGTGCAGGAGGCAGAACAAGGTGGATCTGCTGTGAGTTCAAAAGCCAGCCTGGTCTACATAGTGAGTTCAGGACAGCTGGGAAATTTCTTTGATTTTATTACAAAGAGAATAAAAAGATGGGGCTGAGAGATGGCTCAGCGGTATAAGAGCACTGACTGCTCTTGAAGAGGATCGTGGGTTCGATCCCCAGCGAGCACCCACATGGTGGCTAGAACTATCTTTAACCCTAGTTCCAGGGGAATCTGAATGCCCTCATTCTGACCTCGGAGCATTGCAATGCACAACTTGGGTGCAACAAACCTACATGCAGACAGTACACGCATACACACAAAAAAAAAAAAACCTCCCATGCTCATGGATTGGAAAAATTAACATTGTGAAAAGGTCCATTTTACCAAAACTCTTGTATAGATTTAATGCAATCCCAAATCAAATCCAAAAGAACTTCTCACAGGCTTGGAAACAAAAGTTCTTACATTCATTTGGAAAAACAAAAGACAAACCAAATAAAACTCAAGTCCTGAGTGAGAAGAGTACACAGAAGGGAATCTCTATACCAGATCTTAAACTATACTACAGAGCCTTAGTAACAAAAACACCCTGGTATCTACTGGCACAAAAACAGTGCTGTTGACCAATGGAACAAAACCGAAGATCCAAATCTGAGCACATACAATTTTTCCAGCCATCTCATATTTGACAAGGGGGCCAAGGAAAACCAATTGGAGAAAAGACAGCATCTTCAGCAATGGGTGTTGGCAAAAACTGGTCCCACTTGTAGAAGAATGAAATAAATCCCTACCTCTCACCCTGTACAAAAGTCAACTCCAGTGGCATTAAAGAGCCTCAAAAACGTAGAAACCCCAACTCTGAAGATGATAGAAGAAAAAGTGGCCAGCACAACTACAAGACATAGACATGGAAAGGGACTTTCTAAATCAGACAGCAGCTGCCAGAGAATTAAGGTCGACAATTTGACAAATTGGGACCTCATCAACTCAAAAAAGCCCCAAAAAAAAAAAAAAAGGCCCCCCCCCCNGGGGCCAAGAAGACTCAATTGAGAAAAGACAGCATCTTCAGCAAGTGGGTGTTGGCAAAAATGGTCCCACTTGTAGAGAGAATGAAATAAATCCCTACCTCTCACCCTGTACAAAAAGTCAACATTCCATGGATTCAAAGAGCCTCAAAACGGAAACCCCAAACCCCTCTGAAGATGATAGAAGAAAAAGTTGGCCAGCACACTACAAGACATAGACATCAGGAAAAGGGACTTTCTAAATCAGACAGCAGCCTGCCAGAGAATAAGGTCGGACAATTGACAATTGTGGACCTCATCAAACTCAAAAGCTCTGTACATCAAAAGAAAACAATCAAGGAAGTGAGAGAAATCCCACTAGAGTGGGAGGCAACCTACTGCAGATACATCTGATAAAAGCATTGATTTCCAAGCATCTATAAACTACTCAAAAAACAAAGAAAGAAGCAAACAAAATGACCGCTCAATAGATGGAGCAAAAACTGAACAGCGGAGACTTCACAAGCGAGGAAATAGGGATGTCTGGAAAACAACTCAAGAATGCTCAACCTCACAATCATTAAGGAAATGCAAATCAAAAACCACTTTAAGATCTCATCAATAAGGACTGGCTAGGATCAAGAAAACAAATGATACCAAGTGCTGGAGAGGTTATGCGGAAAAGGGGAACACTTATCCACTCTGGTGGGAATGTAAAACTCATACAGCCTACTATGGACAGCAGTGTGGAGAACCCTTGGAAGACTGGAAATGAACTTCCACCCCACCCCCATACCACTCCTGGGCATGTACCCTCAAGAATCACCCACCACAGAGATACATTGCACGGCCCTGTTTATTTGCAGCTCTCTTCACAATAGCCAAGAAGCTGGAACCAACCTAAATGCCCCCTCAACTGACAGTGGATAGAGAAATGGGTACCTCTACACAATGGAGTTCTTTTTTTTTTTTTAATTCTTTTTTTTTATTAAATTTTATTTATTCCGTATGCGTATGAATGTATGTTGAATGCAAGTCTGTGCACCCGTTGCAACATGCCACGGAGGTCAGCAGAGGGCGTCGGGACTCCCTGGAACTGAGTTCTCCTGGAATTGAGTTTCAGATGATTCGTCCGCCATGTGGGTGTGGGGATCGAACCGGGTCCTCTGGCAAGAGCGGTCGCGTCTTAACGCTAGGCCATCGCTCCAACCCCCTACACACTGAGGTCTATGCAGCAGTAAGAAAGACATCACGAGCTTTGCAAGAAAAAGGCTGGAGCTAAAGGACATCATGCGAGTGAGGTAACACAGTCCAGAAAAAAACAACCCGACAATGGTATCCCCTCATGTGTGGATGCTAGTTGCCAAGTACCCAATTGTAAGCATTTCTTGGTAGGGGTCCCTGAGCTTTTGTCCAAAGCAGTTGGGCATAAACGGCATTTTGGAAACAACCATCACAACAACAACAACAACAGAAAAGACTGCATCAAAGAACTGACTGAAACAGTGAACTTCTGCTCAAAACAGTCAACTTCCCCATGGAAAATATTGAGAAAGACTAAGAGATGGAAAGCATGTTTGGCAGAATGCATGAGCTCTGGCGGGGTGGGGGAATGAGCGGGAACACGGGTCTAGATTTGTTAAAAATAAATAAATAAATAAATAAATTTATGTGAAAAAAAATAATAAACTATAACACAGCAAAAAAAAATTAATTAAAAAAGCAAAGAGATAAAAAGAGGCACTAGGGGCTGGAGAGATAGCCTAGCGGTTAACAGCGCTGATTGCTCTTGCAGAGGACCCGGGTTTGATCCCCAGCACCCACATGGCATCTAAGAACCATATGTAATTCCAATTCCAGGAGAACTCCAGTTGCAGGGGAATCCGAGACCTTCTTCTGACCTCCGCGGCATTACACGACAGGGGTGCACAAACCTACATGCAGACAGTACATTCATACACATACAAAAATAAATAAAATTTTAAAAAAGAGGCACATACAAAGAATTATATGTATTAAATTCTCATTGCAGCCTAACTAAAAACAGGAAACAAGCTAAATAATTGATAATTGGGACCTTTTTTTTTTTTTTTTTAATTTATTTCTGTATGTGTATGAATGTACTGTCTGCATGCAAGTTTGTGCACCCGTGTCGTGCAGAAGAGGGTCTTGGATTCCCCTGGAACTGGAGTTCTCCTGGAATTGGAGTTTCAGACGGTTCTCGGCCGCCATGTGGGTGCTGGGGATCGAACCTGGGTTCTCTGCAAGAGCAGTCGGCGCTCTTAACCACTAGGCCATCTCTCCAGCCCCGATAATTGGGACCTTTTAAAAATGACATTAGGGGCCGGGAAAATAGCTCATTGGGTAAGTATGCTTCCTGAATTGAATCCCCAACATCCATTGTAGAAAGCTGGGCATGGCTGTGCACACCTGTGACTCCAGCACTTTGGGAGTTGGAGACAGGAGGATCTCTGTGGGGGACTGGCTGTCTGCTTCACTCCAGGATCAGTACAAGGTCTTATTTCAAGGGAATAAGGCAGAGAGTGCTATAGTGGCACCCAGTGCCCTCTCTGGCCTCCTGCATGTGTGTGGGTGTGTGCTCCTATATACGTGTACATACAACACTCATATATAAAATTACATGAACTCTAAGTTGGCAATGGGTTCTGCTATAGGTACCAGAAACTCACAGCTGTGCTAGGATTAAAGGTGTGCGCCACCACGCCCGGCTTATTCTTATGTATTTTTACTTTAGGTAAAGAGACACACAGAACAAGACAATATTATGTCTAATCAAATCTAAATGACATAGTCTAGGCCATAGTTGGTAGCAGTGTTCAGTGAAGGTTCTTAAATATAAGAATGGCTTTGTGTAAAGATTTCTAACTTTTGTCCTTGGCTCCTGGAGGTGATCTGTATCATTCATAGCTTATAGTATTGGCTTCACTGGGGACTTTGGGCCATGTGGTATCCATTATACAGAGGCTGAGATCAACCATGGGTAGCCAATCAATCATAGCAACAGAGCCACAATGAAAATGCTGAATACCAAATCTCTGTATGCACGGCCACATGGCAAAGTTGGTAGACAACATGCCTGACTCCAGGGACTATGGTGGAATCTGCCTTATGGATCTCTTCCTTTGGCTGATTTTTGGTTTTGTTTTGTTTTGTTTTTTGGTTTGTTTTGAGACAGGGTCTCCCTGTAGCCCCAGCTGGCCTCAAACTCACTCTGTAGACCAGGCTGGCTTTGAACTCATAAAGATCTGCCTGCCTCTGCCTCCTGAGTGCTAGGATTAAAGGCGTGCTTAAAGACAGTTCTTAGCTGCCATGTGGGTGCTGCGAATTGAACCCAGGTCCTCTGCAAGAGCAGTCAGTCCTCTTAACCACTGAGCCATCTCTCCAGCCCCCCTTTGACTGATTTTAATCTGCCTCTTTCTCTGAAATGAACTGTAATCACGAATGGAACAACTTTCAGTGAGTACAGTACATCCTTCTAGTGAATTATTGTACTAAAGATGGTTTGGGAAATGAATTCCAGGCCAGAGAGATGGCAGGGCTGGTAAAGGGGCTTGCTGCCAAGCCAGATGACCTGAGTTTGATCCCCGGAGCCCACATGGTTGGAGGAGAGAACCAATTCCTGCAAGCTGTCTTCTGACTTGGCACCACACATCCTGGCACACATATATGCTACTGACCACCCCTAATAAATAAATTTAATATATTATTTAATGAAGGCAGAGTAGGGGACTGTGCTCTCTGAATTTTTTGCAGACCCCAAACCCCTTGCAGGAGGCTTCATGGAGGAAGTAGCACAGAAGGTGGGCCCTGGAGAATGTGCTAGATGGAAGAAGAAATAGAAATGGGAGCAGGAAGTTTCAAGTTAATGAGAAGCTAAAGGTAGGCATTCTGTGCAGAGGAGAGCCCAGGAGCCCTTGCTGCCCAGGAGCAGCAAGCTCTCTTTTGGAGCAGTGTCATCTTGGGAAGACTAGCCATGATGGAGTTTCATCTCAGGTAGACTGAAGGAAGGTGACTTCTGAAATTTTAGAGAAAATATCCATATATGCTCAACCTTCTTCACAGTCAGAGATCACCTGTTACTATGATATTGCATAAAGTCGCTCAACATCATTCCTAACAAGGATGAAGAGTTTCTCTCAATCTTGACTACCAGAAGGAAATAATGAGGAAAGCATTTTAAAATAATAAAACAGTATTCAGTGAGTTCCTGGTAGTCAAGATTGAGAGAAAATTATGATCTAGAGCTAGCAGGGGGCACAGTGAGCAAAGGCACTTGTTCCAGACTGACAGCCTGAGCTTGGGCCTAGAGCTGGCAGGGGGCACAGTGAGCAAAGGCACTTGCTCCAGACTTACAACCTGAGCTTGGTCCTAGAGCTAGCAGGGGGCACAGTGAGCAAAGGCACTGCTCCAGACTGACAGCCTGAGCTTGGGCCTAGAGCTGGCAGGGGGCACCGTGAGCAAAGGCACTGCTCCAGACTGACAGCCTGAGCTTGGGCCTAGAGCTGGCAGGGGGCACAGTGAGCAAAGGCACTTGCTCCAGACTGACAGCCTGAGCTTGGTCCTAAAGCTAGCAGGGGGCACAGTGAGCAAAGGCACTTGCTCCAGACTGGCAGCCTGAGCTTGGGCCTAGTGTTCACATAAAGATGAAAGGAGAAGCTGACTCTTTTCTAGTATTATTATTATTATTATTATTATTGTTGTTGTTGTTGTTATTATTATTATTGGTCTTTTTTTGAAACCCTGTAGGTCCAGGTAGCCTGGAACTCAGTCTGTAGACCAGGCTGGCCTTGAATGCACAGAGATCCTCCTGCCTCTGCCTCCCAAGTGCTGGGATTAAAGGTGTGATTATTCTTTTTTTAAATTTTATTTATTTTTGTATGTGTATCAATGTACTGTCTACATGCAGGTTTGTGCACCTGTGTCATGCAATGCTGCGGAGGTCAGAAGAGGGTCTCCAATTCCCCTGGAACTGGAGTTCTCCTGGAATTGGAGTTACAGACAGTTCTTAGCCGCCATGTGGGTGCTGGGGATGGAACCCAAGTCCTCTGCAAGAGCAGTTGGTGCTCTTAACTGCTAGGCTATCTCTCCAGCCCTGCTTTATTCTTTTTATTTTATGTGCATGAGTGTATTGCCTGCATGTGTGTAGGTGCACCCATCTTGTGCAATGCCCACAGAGGTCAGAAGAGGGCGTCAGATTCCCTTGGAACTGGAGCTAAGGATGCATGTTGACCACACATGGGTGCTGGGATTCAAACCCAGGTCCTCTAGCACTTAGGAAGCAGAGACAGGCAGATCTCTGTGAGTTCAAGGCCAGCCTAGTCTGCATAGTATGTTCCAAGCCAGCTGGAGCTACAGAGAGACCCTGTCTTACAAAAGATGAAAAGGGGGGAGATGCCATAACGCGCCAGGGCAGGATCGAAAGGTTATTCCTGGACAAACTGTCAGCCCATGAAAGGAAACAGCCAGAATTGACCAGAGTCCAAGTCAACAGCTCCAGAGAGAGTGGACTGTTTTACCTCTCATCCACCTGTGCCCCTTTTCTAAGCCTAGGGAACAACCTGCGGAAGAGGGGGCGTGGTAGAATGTAAGGGCTGCGATTGGGGTGAATGGTGAAACTACAGCAATGTAGTCTGGACACTCATTTGATCAACTTGATTGAACAAACAACCTGTCACCCCCCACTGGATGGTGGGGCTGTCGGTGTTTGGGCACAACAGCCTGCAGATAGGTTTTGCATGAAGGATGCTTGTACTCATGGATTATCACTTATAGCTAAAAATGAAAAAAAAAAACTGAGAGAAAGATGTAGGACAGTTATGGCAGAATGCATGATCTGGGATGGGGTGGGGGTGGGGGGGGGAGGGAAAGGGAAATAAGCCTGAACTGAATTGGAAAAAATGTATGAAATGCACAAAGCATCAATAAAAACTAATTAAAAAAAAAAAAGATGAAAAGGAAAAAAAAAAAAGATAAAAGAAATAGAAGTGTAAGAGAGTGCAGAAAACGTGAATGCCTGATGAAAGAGGTTTGAAGTTTATCATAAAAGCCATGCTGGAGCTGGACATGACTGTGAACACCAACACTTAGTCTGGGCCTGGCTGGTCTGCATAGTGAGAACTTTTTTTTTTTTTAGTGCTCTAGGGGCTAGAGAGATGTCTCAGAGTTAAAAACACTGGCTGCTTTTACAGAGGACCTGGGTTTGATCCCCATACCCACATGGTGGCTGACAATTGTCTCTAACCTCAGTTCCAGAGGAATCCCATGTCCTTTTCTGACCTCTATGGGTATTGCAATACACTCATACACATAAAATAAAAATAACAAATTAAGGGGCTGGAGAGATGGCCTAGCGGTTAAGAGCGCCGACTGCTCTTGCAAAGGACCCAGGTTCGATCCCCAGCACCCACATGGCGGCTGAGAACCGTCTTTGACTCCAGTTCCACGGGAATCCGACACCCTCTTCTGACCTCTGCGGCATTGCACAACACGGGTGCACAGACCTACATGCAGACAGTACATTCATACACATAATAAAAAAAAAATAATGAATTAAATGTTTTAAAAGCTCTGTATCAGACATGTCACATTCCTGAGCAGGTATCAGCAGTCTTGAGTCCCCACACTGAAAGAGCAAAGCCACAGACAGACCAGTGTGAAGCATGTCCTGTTTAAGTGAGCCTTGTTCTAGTAGCCAATCCCAGCCTCTTAAGCTATGTTGAAGGCAGAGGACTGGAAAGATGGCTCAGCAGTTAAAAGCACTGGCTTCTCTTTCAGGGGACCCAGGTTCGATTCCCAGCACCTACATGAAGGCTAGCCACCATCTGTAACTCCAGTTCCAGGGGATCTGGGATCCGATGCTCTCTTCTGACCTCTGTGGGCATTGCACAAGATGGGTATACTTATACACATGTAGGCAATATACCCATATACAGAGAATAAAAATAATAATAAAATATTTTAAACAAAAAGGTAAGTGGAAGGCAGCCATGACTTCCTGCTCTTCGAGGTTCATCTTTCAGCAGTTCAGAACCAGGAACTGTAGGCTTTGCCACCTTGTCATCTGCCATTTTCTGTAAGGTGCTGCTGCTTATTGTGTGCTGAAATTCCATAAGAATATTACTCAGCTATAGTTATCCCAGCCACCTGTGGCTTCTCAGCAGGAGCAGATGTGCAGCAGGGATTTCTCCGGTTCCTACATCTGTATTTCCACTTCGCCCTCTCAGCTTCGCAGATCAAATGTCATCTCTCTCCAGGACCAGTTGCAGGGAACAACGCTGGACTTGACCTGTTCTCCTTTCTCCATACTCTATCCCTGCTTGCCAAGCTGCTTGCCATGTGCACTTCAGGGACAGGACACACACACACTTGGAAGTACCAAGCTGCCCTCTGTAGAAAGTTGGAAAGCTAGGGGGGTCAGGGGTACAGGCAGCCAGTGAGGCAAAGAATACAATGGCATTGGTTAGATTTGTGTCACTTTCCTGTTGAAAACCACTGTGACTTTCCTTGGCCCAGAATTCTAAGGTCAGTTAATGGTCCTCATCCATAGGAAGATCATGTAAGCAGCTACCTGGAAGGAGTAGAGAACTGTGTCTTCTCAGTAGCATTGTAGCTGTTGCTGTTGGACCTGAGCCAAGGTGAGATGGGAATCTACATAAAGGCTAGGAATAATGAAAAAGGACAGATTGAGGCCTCAGACCTATATACAGTGACACTGTAGATCCACGCATGAAGAAGAGTGGGGACAAAAGATTTCAGGAGGTGGAAGGAGCCAGGCCTACCCAGGTGGAGACAAAGATAAGTGAAGGTTACTCTGGCAAAGGCCTATGGTCCTGTGATGTGATAGGCCCCATCCCTGTGGAAGGACAATGGTTCCCGAGATGGCTTTCTGGAGAGAAAACATGGGTTCCAATCCAACTCTAAGCACTTGGCAAGCAAGATATTTAATTCCTGTTTCCTTGAGGAGGTCTGTGGAGTTAAACAAAGTATCAGACCCTTGTCCTTTGATCCAAGCACTGTTACTGTTATATCACTTTGCCCTGGGTTCAAGTTCATTGGGAATGTAGCCCAGTAGTAGTACATGGGCTTATCATGTCCTTTAGGGTAAGAGTGCCAGTCTGCCCCCCAAGTCTCCCCAAGTAACAGACAGTGCCTTATCTCCTGATGCTGAGTCCTCACCAGCAAGTACAAAGCTCCACATCTGCTGTGTGATGAGCACGGACTTTAGTTATTTCATGTTCATCTTATTTCTTTGACTGAACTCTGAGCACTTCAAGGCTAGAGCACACCCCCACTAGATCTTGAGAAGATTGTACCTACTTAGTGGAAGGGTTCAAGTTGTGCTTCTCTCTTTCAGGGATTTCCCAGATGACCCAGGAGTGCAGTGGGACACAGAGCGTGTGGCCAGCACCCTCCTCCAACACATAGATGTCAACGATATCGACCTGGTAAGGGAACCACTCTGATGGAAAGCCAGGGTCTTTACCCTGTCACACCAACTGGCCTCTGCAGAGTAGCTGCCCTCCCACTCTAAAGAGGTCCAGATCCCAGGGCTCTTCTCAGCCTGCTGAGGAATAGACTCACCTTTCAGTTCCCTTAGATCTTATGTAAGACTAGGTAAATGAGCTGCATTCCTCAGGGAGACACTGGGCTTTGCCCGAACTATGTCCATGCCCACCTCTATCTCACCTCCTGAATATCCAGGTCCCCAGGAACCTGTACCAGATAGAACTTCTTTTTGTACCAAGCTGTTTTACATTTAGAATATTATTTTCACTTTTTAAAAAGATTTTTTTATTTGATTTTTTTTAACAATAAGTAATAAGTAGTGAATACAAGCATCCTTCATATAAAACCAATATGCCCAAACCCTCACAGCCCAAGGCTCCCACCATCCAGATGGAGGGGCTTGTATGTACAATCATGTTGATCAAATAAGCATCCAGTCTATATTGTTGTAGTTTCACCATTCGCCCCAATCACAGCCCTTACATTCTACCATGCCCCCTCTTCCGCAGATTGTTCCCTAGGCTTAGAAAAGGGGCACAGGTGGGTGAGAAGCAAAACAGTCTACTTTCTCTGGACATGTTGTTTTGGACTCTGATCAGTTCTGGCTGTTTCCTTTCATGGGCTGACAGTTTATCCAGGAGTAACCTTTCAATCCTACTAATGAAGCACAAGCAATTAGATATTTAAAAAAAAGGGGCTGGAGAGATGGCCTAGCAGTTAAGAGCGCCGACCACTCTTACAGAGGACCTGGGTTCGATCCCCAGCACCCACATGGTGGCCAAGAACCGTCTGAAACTCCAATTCCAGGAGAACTCCAGTTCCAGGGGAATCCGAAACCCTCTTCTGACCTCCGCGGCATTGCACGACACGGGTGCACAAACTTGCATGCAGACAGTACATTTATACACATACGAAAATAAATAAAATTAAATTAAATAATAAAAAAATTAAAAAAAAAAGAGTTTCCATAATTCCCTATCAGAACACACTCTTCCTTGTATACTTGGCATCTTAGCTGATTAAAAATATAATTACAGCCTGGTGTGGTGGTGCACACCTTTAATCCTAGCACTTGGGAGGCAGAGGCAGGCATATCTTTGTGAGTTCAAGGCCAGCCTGGTCTACAGAGTGTAATTAGATATATATAATTACAAAGGGGCAATGTTGAAAAAAAAAAGATTTTTTTCTTTGAATCATACATATGAATGTGTGTGTACATATGAATGTGTGTGTGTGTACACATGAGTGCAGGTGCCCAGCAGAGATGTCAGATCCCCTCAAGCTGGCCTTTCAGGCACTATGACCTGCTCAGTGAGAACCAAACTTTGGGTCCTCTGCAGAAACAGTGTGTACTCCTAGCTGCTGAACATCTCTCCAGCTCTTTCTTCTCCTTTTAAATTAAATATTAGAGCTTCCAGAGACATTGGGGAAGGGTGTCAGGGGACCTCATTCAGAGCTCTGGGCATGATAAACCCATGTTCTACTACTGCACTACATTATTAATCCTAAGGCTATGAATTTTAAGCCTCAGTTTCTAAAAAAGATGAGGATAGCCAGGTGTGGTGGCACATGCCTTTAATCCCAGCACTCGGGAGGCAGAGGCAGGAGGATCCCTGTGAGTTCAAGCCCAGCCTGGTCTACAGAACGTGTTCCAGGCCAGCTGGGACTAAAGGGAGATCCTGTCTCAAAAATGCTAAAAAAAAAAAAAAAAAAAAGATGAGGATAAATTCATACCCACTTTAGAAACAAAATTTCAGTCACAGTTGCAGTTGTGGAGATTCATATTTACTTGCAAAAGTGGACAAACACATTTCAGATTAGCAGATCTGAATTTGACTCCAGTGAGGTTTTTCTTGTTTTGTTTTGTTTTTTGTTTTTTGGGGTTTTTTTTGGTCTTTTCGAGACAGAGTCTCCCTGTAGCCCCAGCTGTCCTGGAACTCACTCTGTAGACCAGGCTGGCCTTGAACTCACAAAGATCTGCCTGCCCCTATCTCCCAAGTGCTAGGATTAAAGGCGTGCGCCACCACACCCGGCCCAGCATCATTTTTTAAAGATGTACACCACCACATCTGACTTCACCATACTTTTTTGGGTTTTTTTTTTCATTTTTTAAAAATTTATTTATATATATATATTTTATCATCTAGACCTGTGTCCCCCACCCTATCCCCCCACCCCACCAGAGCTCATGCATTCTCCCAAACATGCTTTTCATCTCTTTCTCAGTCTTTCTCAATATTCTCCATGTGGAAGTTGGCTGTTTTGAGCAGAAGTTCACTGTTTCAGTCAGTACTTTGATGCAGTCCTTTCTGTTTTTTGTTGTTGTTGTTGTTGTTTCCAAAATGCATTATGCCCAACTGCTTTGTACAAAAGCTCAGGGGGCCCTACACAAGAAATACTTACAACTGGGTAATTGGCACTAGCATCCACAGATGAGGGATACCATTCGTCGTTTGTTTTTCTGGGACTGTGTTACTTCACTCAGCATGATGTCCTCTAGCTCCAGCCATTTTCCTGCAAAGCTCATGATGTCGTCTTTCTTTACTGCTGCATAGAACTCCATTGTGTAGATGTACCACATTTTCTCTATCCACTCATCAGTTGAGGGGCATTTGGGTTGGTTCTAGCTCCTTGCTATTGTGAAGAGAGCTGAAATAAACATGGCCGTGCATGTATCTCTGCGGCGGGGTGAGTCTTGAGGGTACATGCCCAGGAGTGGTATGGCTGGGTCGGGTGGCAAGTTCATTCCAAGTCTTCCAAGGGTTCTCCACACTGCTTTCCATAGTGGCTGTACGAGTTTACATTCCCACCAGCAGTGGATGAGTGTTCCCCTTTCCACACAACCTCTCCAGCTCACCATACTTTTTGAAGCAGGCTTTCCCACTGAGCCCAGAACTCACCACCTGACTGGGCTTCAAGTCCCTGGGGTCCTCCTGGCTCTGCTTCTCAGCACTAGCATTGCAGGCATGCACTCTCTTCTGTTCCTGTGAGAAAATACCATGAGCAAAAGCAACCAGGGGAGGAAAGGGTTTATTTCATCTTACAAGTTACAAGTTCATTGCCAGGGCAGGAGCACAAGCAGGAACCTAGAAGCAGAGCTGAAGAAGAAACCATACAAGAATGTTGCTCACTGGCTTGCTCACCTAGCTTTCTTATATAGCCCAGATCTACTACCTACAGCCTAGGCCTCCTACATCAATCAGCAATCAAGAAAAAGCAATCGTAGTCCGGCCTTCAGTCTAGTCTACTTAGGGAGTTCCTCTGTCAACGTTCCCTCTTTCCAGTTGTCTCTTGGTTTTGTCAAGTTGACAAAAACTAACCAGGACAGCATCACATCCAGCTTTTGATGTTTGATTTTGAGAAAAGGTTTCACTGTGTAGACCAGGCTAGCCTTAAATTCACAGAGATCTACCTACCTCTGCCTATGCCAAGATGTTTATTCAGGTGCTAAACTTAGGTCCTCATATCTGTGCAGCCAATGCTTTACCCAAAGAGCCATCTTCCCAGCCCTGGATAATTGTGAAATAGCTTTATTAATGCATTTTATATTTATCTTTACTAATAAATTTCTTGCAATCATCCTGCTGTTAAGGATAAAATTCAAGTTATTGCACTGTAGTAAGATGTTACCCTTGGCCTGCACTTACTCCATAGAGATATAAGATTATGCTAGCACTGCAGCCAGGGTGGCCGTAAGCAGCTATTACTGAGCTGAGTGTGTTCAGCTCCTCATTGCAATTAAGTGCACTTTTACATATTCCCATAGTCCCTACAGGGCCAAGTGTGAAGGTTAGTTCTAGACAGCCAAGAAATTACTCAGAGACCTTCCTAAATCAGACAGCAGCTGCGCAAGAATTAAGGTTGACAATTGACAAATGGGACCTCATTAAACTCAAAAGCTTCTATACATCAAAAGAAACAATCAAGGAAGTGAAGAGAAATCCCACAGAATGCAAGGAAACCTTCACCGCAGAGACATCTGACAAAGCATTGATTTCCAGAATATATAAACTACTCAAAAAACAAAGAAGAAAGAAAACAAATGACCCACTCAATAGATGGAGCAAAGACCTGAACAGAGACTTCACAAGTGAGGAATTAGAGATAGCTGAGAAATATCTTAAGAAGTGTTCAACAGTCACCAACTTAACGGCTGAGAAAGAAGAGATACAGCTTTGCATTGTGCAGGATGTACCAAGAAATACCAGCAGAGAAGTTGGCCCATCTAAACATTAAAAGGAAAAAAAGCCTCAGACCACTACAGGCATCAAACATCTCTGTGGATCCTATTTGTAACAACTGTTTATTTTTTTTAAGTTTTTATTTATTCTTGTATGTGTATGAATGTACTGTCTGCATGTAGGTTTGTGCACCTGTGTCGTGTAATGCCGCGGAGGTCAGAAGAGGGTGTCGGATTCCCCTGGAACTAGAGTTAAAGACAGTTTTCAGCCGCCATGTGGATGCTGGGGATCAAACCCGGGTCCTCTGCAAGAGCAGTTGGCACTCTTGACCGCTAGGCCATCACTCCAGCCCTGTAACAACTGTTTATAATGAGTCCTAATGAACCTTACCTTCTAGGGGCTGCAAAGTTTTAATATGAGAGACTTTCTTATCTCCTTTTCATAGAACAAAGAAAAATACGATGGTAATGAAGTCATTCTCTAACTGTAAATTAGAGCCGACTGTTATAGAGGTAATCTCTTATAAAACCAGTAAAACTGCTTTCTTTAATTGACTAATAGACATAAGAACTGTGAAAAGGATTATTCTCTATTTAGAACCAAATATAATACTAAAGTCTCTTTAAGCTGTGCATTTAAGCAAAATATATTAATACAGGAGCTCTGATATCAGCAATGGATTATTCTGCCAAGGAGATGTTGGCCAGGGGATCCAAGCCCCCCCCTCCAAAAAAGGTAAAGGCTTCTTGCCTGTAAACTGGGATACCTGCAAGAAGAGAGGCGGTAAGGCCTTGCTGTCGAAGACCTGATGTAAGCATGGGAAAGATGTATTGAGACTGCACTTGCAAGTGTACAGTTGGTCTCTGGAATACCAGAGAGTGTTACCAAAGGCCACTAAACCAATAAAGCAAATACTGGTTTCCTTGAGTCAAGCAAGACTCCTCCATCAGCATCAGCCATACCTTA
>VZQC01006152.1:294805-316177 GCA_009823505.1 Rhizomys pruinosus | reverse complement strand
GCAGATACATCTGACAAAGCATTGATTTCCAGAATATATAAACTATTCAAAAAAAAAAGACCCACTCAATAGATGGAGCAAAGAGCTGAACAGAGATTTCACAAGTGAGGAATTAGAGATGGCTGAGAAACATCTTAAGAAGTGTTCAACATCACTAATCATTAAGGAAATGCAAATCAAAACCACTTTAAGATATCATCTTACTCCTTCGACTTGATTGAACATACAAGCCCCTCCAGCTGGATGGTGGGAGCCTTGGACTGTGTGGGTTTGGGCACAACTGCTTGCAAATTGGTTTTACATGAAGGATGCTTGTATTCAAAACTTATTACTTATTGTTAAAAAAATGAAATAAAAGAAAGTATAAAAAAGTGTTCAACATGGGGCTGGAGAGATGGCCTAGCGGTTAAGAGCGCCGACCGCTCTTACAGAGGACCCGGGTTCAATCCGCAGCACCCACATGGCGAGAACCATCTGAAACTCCAATTCCAGGAGAACTCCAGTTCCAGGGGAATCCATTGCGCTCTTCTTTTTTTTTTTTGGTCTTTTCGAGACAGGGTCTCCCTGTAGCCCCAGCTGTCCTGGAACTCACCTTGTAGACCAGGCTGGCCTTGAACTCACAAAGATCCGCCTGTCTCTGCCTCCCAAGTGCTAGGATTAAAGGCGTGTGCCACCACACCCGGCTCATCGCGCTCTTACCTCCGCGGCATTGCACGACACGGGTGCACAAGCCTGCATGCAGACAGTACATTCATACACTTACAGAAATAAATTAAAAAAAAAAAAAAAAGATGTAAGATTCAGAATAAACAAGACCTCAGAGAATTTCAGAAGAAATGGGATGGGGGCCAAAGCCCTGTGGCACAGCATGACTCCACGTGTGGAAGGCCCTCAGCCTAGTCCTGGGGACAAAGCCCCGTGGCACAGCGTGACTCCACGTGTTGAAGGCCCTCAGTCCAGTCCTGGGGACA
The DNA here is from genome assembly GCA_009823505.1 of Rhizomys pruinosus. Taxonomy (NCBI): domain Eukaryota; kingdom Metazoa; phylum Chordata; class Mammalia; order Rodentia; family Spalacidae; genus Rhizomys; species Rhizomys pruinosus. The sequence goes on along the minus strand of VZQC01006152.1, from coordinate 315,206 downwards.
AAGCCCCGTGGCACAGCGTGACTCCACATGTCGAAGGCCCTCAGCCCAGTCCTGGGGACAAAGCCCTGTGGCACAGCGTGACTCCACGTGTGGAAGGCCCTCAGTCCAGTCCTTAGTAGCAAAAAATGTAACAGCTGAATGCTGCGCCCCAGTCCCACAGCCAAGGCCAACCCCCTCAGCACCCCTTCTGTCATGTACAGCCCATGTGTACCCTGCTAGCTGTGTCTGATGGCAGCAGTCTAATGAGAGCCTGATAATCAATCACCCGACAGGTGTCTTTAACTGTCCATAAGCTTCACAATAGAGTTGAGAGTGTTAGAGTGACAGTTCGGGTATCTGCTGGTGCTTAAGAGAAGACAAAAATGTGTGCTTCTAATAAGATCAGTTCTAATGCCTGGCCCTAGAAAAATTCTTGTGCAGAATACCTGATTCCAGGTGCAGGAACAGCTGCTCAGCTTCAGGGCTGGGGATGTAGCTCAGCAGCTGAGTGCTAGCCAACGTGCAGAGTCCCCTGGGTTTGAACCCCAGCAGTGCAAAACCAAACAAAGAACTTTTAACAAAAAAGGGCCATTACCTCGAGGGCGTGGTGGCGTACACCTTTAATCCTAGCACTTGGGAGGCAGAGGCAGACAGACCTCTCTGAGTTCAAGGCCAGCCTGGTCTACAGAGTGAGTTCCAGGCCAGCTGTGGCTACAGAGAGACCCAGTCTCAAAAAGACAAACCAAACCAAACCCGCAAACGCTTCCTTTCCCTGAGTTCTGAGCCCCTTCATCCATGCCATCACCCCCTGTCCTTAGCGACAGCCCTTTTCCACCGCCCCTCCCAACCATCCCAGTCCTTTTCCTGAGTTCTGAGCCCCTTCAGCCGTGCCATCACCCCCTGTCCTTAGGGACAGCCCTTTCCCATCGCCCCAACCATCCCAGTCCTTTTCCTGAGTCCTTGTTTTCTTTTTTTTAATGTAATTTTTTTTTTACTTCTTATGTGTATGAATGTACTGCCCACATGTAGGTTTGTGCACCCGTGTCATGCAATGCGGCAGAAGTCAGAAGAGGGTGTCAGATTCCCCTGGAACTGGAGTTAAAGACTGTTCCTAGCCGCCATGTAGGTGCTGGAAATCGAACCCAGGTCCTCTGCAAGAGCAGTCAGTGCTCCTAACCACTGAGCCATCTCTCCAGCCCCTTGTTTTCTTATATTTCTTTTATCACACTTTTTTATACTTCTTTTTTTATTTTTTTAATTTTATTTCTTTTATGTGTATGAATGCACTGTCTGCATGTAGGTTTGTGCATTGCATGACCCATGTCATGCAATGCCACGGAGGTCAGAAGAAGGTGCCAGATTCCCCTGGAACTGGAGTTAAAGACAGTTCTTAGCCACCATGTGGGTGCTGGGAATCAAACCCGGGTCCTCTGAAAGAATAGTCTGTGCTCTTAACCGCTGAGCCATCTCTCCAGCCCTTTGTTTTCTATTTCGTTTTTTTTTTATTTCTGTATGTGTATGAATGTACTGTCTGCATGCAAGTCTGTGCACCTGTGTCGTGCAATGCCGCGGAGGTCAAAAGAGGGTGTCGGATTCCCCTGGAGCTGGAGCTCTCCTGGAATTGGAGCTTCAGACGGTTCTCGGCCGCCATGTGGGTGCTGGGGATCAAACCCCGGTCCTCTGCAAGAGCGGTCAGCGCTCTTAACCTCTAGGCCATCTCTCCAGCCCCTGTTTTCTATTTCTTTTATCACACTTTTTTTTTTTGAGACAGGGTCTCCCTGTAGCTCCAGCTGTCCTGGAACTCACTTTGTAGACCACGCTGGCCTTGAACTCACAGAGATCAGCCTGCCTCTGACTCCCAAGTGCTGGGATTAAAAGCATGAGTCACCACACCCAGCTTATCACCTTTTTTTACACTTCTTTTTATACTTATTTATTTCTCTGCGTGTGCATACATGCACTCATTCACTGGTATGTGTGTGCACACATGCCATAGTATGGCATTTTGAGAATTGATACTCTCTTTCCACCTCAATAGATCCCAGGGTTTTCAGACTTGGTGCCAAAAGCCTTTCCCTACTGAGCTATCTCACTGATCATACTATGGTTTTTGTTATAATTCATATTATATGGGGCTGGAGAGATGGCCTAGTGTTTAAGAGCACCGACTGCTCTTGCAGAGGACCCGGGTTCGATCCCCAGCACCCACATGGCAGCTGAGAACTGTCTTTAGCTGCAGTTCCAGGGGAATCCAACACCCTCTTCTGACCTCCACAGCATTGCATGACACGGGTGCACAAACCTACATGCAGACAGTACATTCATACACATATAAGAATAAATTAAAAAATTAATTTACATTATAGAGCTGAACGTAGTATTCCATGCCTATAATCCCAGCACCTTTGGGGGGCAGAACCAGGAGTTCAAGATCATCCTGGCTGCCTCGTGAGCAGCCCTGTGCTACATGAGACACCCCTGTCATCCACCCCCAAATCAAACTGTCCTTTGGTTTTTCTTTACATCTGCCATCTGTGGCAAAAATGAAATATTAAGATCTAGGCAAAGTTTATAGTTAACAAGCAGATCAAGATATCCACGCAAGTGGAACCGGGGGGAGCCTATGCTAGGCTTCTCACATGACCTCAACTCCAGGGCATTCTACTCATATAGCATAAGCAAAGAAACCCCAGCAAGTCAGGCTGAACAACGATTATGCAGTAGCCAGTCAAGAAGACAAATGTGCTAATAAATGCTCAAGCAGATAAGCAAGAAATGTCTCGTGTATCCCAGGCTAGCCTTGAACTCACTATGTGCCAAGGAAAATGTTGAACTTTTCCTTCTCCTTCCACCTCCCAAGAACTGGGATTATAGGAGTATGGCATCACAGCCAGTTTATGCAGAGCTGAGGATCAAACCCAGGACTTCATACATGCTAGGCAGGCACTGTACCAACCAAGCTGCATCCTTAGCCAGCAAGAAGGGCAGCTCAGTCCGTAAAGCATTTGCCTTGCAAGTATGAGAACTTGAATTTGATCTCTGGGGCCCATGTGGAAAAAAAAAAAATAGGGCATGTTAGTATGTGCTCCCAATCCAGGCGAGCAGCTCCTGAGGAAATACCCAAGGCTGCTCTCAGGCCCCACGGGCACTCACCCCCCCCCCCACACACACACAAATATTGTGTGCATAAGTTTCTGTCGTAGCTGAATTCCATCCTGTTGTGCTGCCAGAACAAGAGTAAAACAGCAATAGTCTGCATGTTGCCATCAGCAAACCCATAGTCATCCACCATAGAGCCTTGCAGAAGTTGAGAAGGTTCAGGTTCAGGGTTCTGCTCTCTTCTTTCCTTCCCAAAGGAATGGTGATGGCTTCTTTGAAGCTGAGGCAGTGGCGAAGCCATCCAGGCAGCCCTGAGTCAGCCCCCCCTCCTCCTCGGTCTCTCTGCAGGTGGTGACTTTTGATGCACAGGGAGTCAGCGGTCACAGCAATCACACTGCTTTGTACACAGCTGTGAGGTATGATTCTCTGGGTGATAGCGGTGGGAGAGGGTTTGTGCATTTGCTCAGGGGTCACAGTTACTAAAGCTCCTTCCTCTTGGTCAGATGAGCCCCAGGAAACTTGCTACTATTGCCACTCAGCTCTTGTTGGCCCTGAAGCTCAGAACATCTCAGCACATCCTCTTTGTGAGAGTGTTCTCACAATTCTTAGCAATAGTTGTAGTAATGATTGATTGTCCTCCAAAACAGATGCTTTTTAATTTTTAAATTTTTATTATTTATTTATTTATTTATTTTGGTATTTTTGAGACAGGCTCTCCCTGTAACCCCAGCTATCCTGGAACTCACTATGTAGACCAGGTTGGCCTTGAACTCAACAGAGATCTGCCTGTCTCTGCCTCCCAAGTGCTGGGATTAAAGGCATGTGCCACCACACCCGGCTCTAATTTTTTTATTTTTGGGATCGTTTTTCAGATTTTCTTTCTTTATTGAGTATTATACAGACATATATTAAAGTTTTCATTACCATATATTAAATATACATAATAATGGATTTCATCCTGACATTTTCATACATGTATATATTTTGATCATATTCATCCCAGTGACTTCTCTTTTTTTAATTTTATTTATTTTTTATGTGTATGAATGTACTGTCTGCATGTAGGTCAGTGCACCCGTGTCGTGCAGTGCTGCAGAGATCAGAAGAGGGTGTCGGATTCCCCTGGAACTGGAGTTAAAGATGGTTCTCAGCTGCCATGTGGATGCTGGGGATCGAACCCAGGTCCTCTGCAAGAGCAGTCAGTGCTCCTAACCGCTAGGCCATCTCTCCAGCCCCTGACTTCTTATTTCCACTGGTCTCCTCCCCTCCCAGCTAGTCCCCTTTCTTTTCTTTTGGGGGGGAGGGTTGCTTACAGGAGCAGGAGCATCTTACCATTAGTTACACCACTGAAGACAATGTCCCCCTCCCCAGTCAGCCAAGAGGACGGGGTTTTCGTTTTAATACAATTTTTTCCTTTCCTTTTATCTATTGTTTTTATTTATTTATTTTATTTATTATTTTTCATCTGTATGAATGTACTGTCTGCATGCAGGTTTGTGCACCCGTGTCGTGCAATGCCTCTGAGGTCAGAAGAAGGTGTCCAATTCCCCTGGAACTGGAGTTAAAGACAGTTCTTAGCCACCATGTGGGTGATGGGAATTGAACCCAGATCCTCTGGAAGAGCAGTTGGTGCTCCTCCGTGGCATTGCATGACACAGGTGCACAAACCTACATGTAGACAGTACACTCATACACATATAAAAATAAATAAAATTAAAAAAAAGAAAGAAAGTAATCTGTGGGGACTGGAGAAATGGCTTTGCAGTTAAGAGCACTGGCTGCTCTTGTAGAGGACCCAGGTTCAATTCCCAGCACCCACAGGGTGGCTGACAACCATCTGTACCTCCAGTTCCAGGGAAATCCAAGCCCTCTTCTGATCACCTTAGGTACTGCATGACACAGGTGCACTTACATACATGCAGGCAATACGCTCATGCACAAAAAATAAAAACAATAGAGGGGCTGGAGAGATGGCTCAGATTCCCCTAGAACTGAAGTTCTCCTAGAACTGGAGTTACAGATGGTTGTTAGCCACCATGTGGGTGCTGGGGATCGAACCCAGGTCCTCTGCAAGGGCAGTCAGTGCTCTTAACCACTAGGCTATCTCTCCAGCCCCCATTTTTTCTTTTTTTGAGACAGGGTCTTGCTATGTAGTTTTGGCTGGTCTAGAACTTGCTGTGTAGACCAGGCTGGCCCAAACTTGCAGTGATCCTCATGCCTCTGCCTCCTGAGTGCTGGGATTACAGATGTGTACCAGCACACCCAGCGTAACAGCTGAATTTTATTTTCACCCCCTGGATACTGCAAATTGGGAAACTGGTTTTATTTCCATCTTTACTGGTTTTATTTCCATCTTTTCTGGCTAGAAAAACATGCAAAGTCAAATGCATACCCCAGAAGCTCGTGAATAGAGCTTGTGAGTCTGTGGATCCGTGCGCCCAGCTCTTTCTTCCCCATCCTTTACTGTCACTCACTTTGTTCCGTATGGATTTTGTAGACTCTCCAGTCTTTCTCTGGAGAAGACATACATACACAATACGAAATCTCAGTACTTGTGCTAGGCATGCTCATAATCCCAGAATTTGGGATGCTGAGGAAGAACTGGAATTTCAAGGCAATCTATGCTATCTATAACAATGCTGTCTCAAGAACCATGTTTCTCACAGCCATCCTATTTTAGTGATATTTATGTTCCTTTTACCATTGGAACCAAAATGGAACCTCAAAGATGTTGAATGATTTGGGATCAAACGAACAGACCGCACTCCCTGTCCTCCAGTAAAGCAGTTCTGCTGGGACCTGGATAGGCAGTGTGCTGGGCCTGGCCTGGCTTAAGGAAAGTGGCCACTTTCCAGCAGCCCCACCTGACAGCCCAAGGCCTTGGAATAATCAAGTGGCTGGAAAGGCTTCTCCTGGGAGGCTTCACTTTCCTGTTACATCCACAAAAATGCACATCTATGACTGTAACACAGGGCATGCTGTTCTTGAACATGAGTGGACCTAATGCAACTAACAACATATTGTTATTCCTGTGGAGATGGCCATTAGGTGCTCTTGGCAAATTTTTTAAGCGGACTAGTCTCAGCCAAATTTGCATAAATGGGCATAAATGCATATTTTTATACAAAGATGCGAATTTTTGTTACAATACAAGGAAAAGTAAAGCATCTTGCTGGGCGTGGTGGCACCCTCCTTTAATCCTAGCACTTGGGAGGCAGAGGCAGGTGGATCTTTGTGAGTTCAAGGCCAGCCTGGTCTACAAAGCGAGTTCCAGGCCAGCTGGGGCTCCAGGGAGACCCTGGAAGCATCTTAGGAGTGGACTTTCTAGCCAGGTACTTGATTATACAGGCTCTGGGCTGTGATATGGCGCTGTTTGGAAAGTCAACCATTGGAGAAGAGGAACAGGGCTCTGCCTCGCTCCAGGTGCACCCTGAACCTTGTGACCCCCCTCCTGTACCCAGGTATCCACACTGCTCTAAAGAAAGAATCAGATCAATCTGCAGCAAACCAGCCAGGACACTTGAGGTGGACTTGGCTGCTTCCATCCCTCTGTAGTCACCACTGAAAGACTGAGCTCAGGGCAGGCTTTGCTCAGGGCAGCACGTCGGGGGGGCAGCTGTCTGCAGACCTGCCTGCCACCATCTTCTTCAGAGGACGCTGAAGTGGCTTACTGCACATCAGATAAAGCAACATGTGGACATGCCCACCATCTTACTAAAACCTCGCTTCCTTCTGCTCCTGCTAAATCCATCGGACTCACCTTCTTGCTCACCTGTGGCCCTGTCACCTACCGCACGCTGCTTTACCATGGTGGCACCGCCTGGTCCTCCCGTCTCAGGCCTCCACAGCCACCTCTCAGCCTCTTTCTGGTTTCCTCACCCTAAAGTCCCGTTAGTGTCCTTGTCCCCAGGGCTCTATTCCACGACCTGTTCAGTAATGTTCCTCCAAAGCTTTGAGGCGTATGTGATTCCCAGGTGTGTGCTGGGTGCTCACTTCTGACCTGCCATAGCCACAAAGTCACATTGTCCCCTCTGCCCAGAGTACAGGACAAGTCACCTCCTCAGATCCCAGAAACCAACTCTCTCCCTCTCTCCCTCCCTTTCCTTTTTCCTTTTTTCCTTTCTTTACTTGCCTCCCCTCCCCTCCCCTTTTTTCTGGTCTCAGACTTGCCGTGTTAACCAGGCTACCTCCATCTCACAGATATCCCCCTCCTCTGCTTCCCCAGTGGTGAGATTAAAGGCCTGCGCCACTATGCTGAACAATCTCAGAAGCCCTTTTCAGAGTTTTTTGTTTCTCAGGGTGTGGCAGGAAGTCAGTTCCATGAGTTTGTCAACTTTCAACTTCTCCACCTAATTCCTCTTCCAAGAGTCCCTATTCATATATGTGTCCATGTGCTGAGAAGCTCCCGGCCCCTCCTTCTTTGTGCCCAGTCTTCACAGCAGGAAGCAATCCAGCCGTTGATGTTGGACTTACTTCATTCCTCCTTTCAAGACAGTGAGCTCCAAAGGTGGGCGTTCGGGAGGTCAGCAGGAAAAGGAGCTGGCTGCCGGGAGGTCAGCAGGAAAAGGAGCTGGCTGCCGGGAGGTCAGCAGGAAAAGGAGCTGGCTGCCGGGAGGTCAGCAGGAAAAGGAGCTGGCTGCCGGGAGGTCAGCAGGAAAAGGAGCTGGCTGCCGGGCGGTCAGCAGGAAAAGGAGCTGGCTGCCGGGAGGTCAGCAGGAAAAGGAGCTGGCTGCCGGGCGGTCAGCAGGAAAAGGAGCTGGCTGCCGGGAGGTCAGCAGGAAAAGGAGCTGGCTGCCGGGAGGTCAGCAGGAAAAGGAGCTGGCTGCCGGGAGGTCAGCAGGAAAAGGAGCTGGCTGCCGGGAGGTCAGCAGGAAAAGGAGCTGGCTGCCGGGCGGTGGCACACGCCTTCAATCCTAGCACTCGGGAGGCAGAGGCAGGCGGATCTTTGTGAGTTCAAGGCCAGCCTGGTCTACAGAGTGACTTCCAGGACAGCTGGGGCTACAGGGAGACCCTGTCTTGAAAAGACCAAAAAAAAAAAAAAAAAGAAACATTAGCTAACATTTTAAAATATTTTTCAAGAGAAAAAATTCGAATTATCCAAGATAGTTACTTTCATCTTTTTCTGTGTGTCTTTTTTTTAAATATTCTTTTTTTATTATTTTATTTATTTTTGTATGTGTATGAATGTACTGTCTGCATGTGGGTTTGTGTACCCGTGCCATGCAATGCCACGGAGGTCAGAAGAGGGTGTCGGATTCCCCTGGAACTGGAGTTAAAGACGGTTCTTAGCCGCCATGTGGGTGCTGGGGATCAAACCTTGGTGCTCTGTAAGAGTAGTCGGTGCTCTTAACCACTAGGCCATCTCTCCAGCCCCTCTGTGTGTCTTTTTGAGACAGGGTCTCCCTGTAGCCCCACCTGTCCTGGAACTTACTATGTAGACCAAGCTGGCCTTGAACTCACAGAAATTCACCTGCCTCTGCATCCCAAGTGCTGGGATTAAGGGTGTGGGCCACCATGCCCAGCTGTTACTTTAATGATTAATGGGGAAATCTTGAGTCGGATTGTCCATAAACCATGATCAGCTTCTGAAGTAGCTGTCTGTGGGTGAAGTGCCCACTCTGGTCCCCTCAGTGGTAGCTAGAGGTATGGAATCCTGGGAATCTGGATGGATATTTATATGGTAGAAGCTCCTAGGAGCCTGGCTGTGTGTGGGATGGGCTTGAACCCTGTAGCTTTCCTCTGAACCCCTCCTCCGGGTCAAAGGAGCAGGCCACTCTAACGCTGGTCATCTCCTTCCTCCAGGGCGCTGCACTCAGAAGGGAAGCTGCCTAAAGGTAAGGCCTGTTCCTTCTGCAAAAAGGCACTAGTTACTATCCCTGTTAAGACTTACCAGGGAAATTTGCATCTATGGTCAGTCCCCTCCCCTTATCTATAAAAGACACTAGTTACTATCCCTGCTAAGGGAAATTTGCATCTATGGTCAGTCCCCTCCCCTTATCTATAAAAGACACTAGTTACTATCCCTGCTAAGAGACTTACCAGGGAAATTTGCATCTATGGTCAGTCCCCTCCCCTTATCTATGGATTTTGTATTTATGGATTTAGCAGCCACAGATCAAAATTATGCTAAGGCACAAAAATGGTACCTGTACTGAATATGTAGAGATTCTTTTATGCTTATTAGTCTATCAGTAGTACAATATAACAATTATTTCCATGACATTTACGTTATACTAGGGATTATAAAAACCTAGAGATGTTTTAATGTATACAGGAGGGTGTAGGTAGGTTCTATGTAAATACTGTCATTTTATTTTTATTTATTTTATTTTGTTTTGTATTTTCGAGACAGGGTCTCCCTTTAGCCTCAGCTGGCCTGGAACTCACTTTGTAGACTAGGATGGCTTTGAACTCACAGAGAACCACCTGCCTCTGCCTCCTGAGTGCTGGGATTAAAGGTGTGTGCCACCACACCCGGCATAAATACTGTCATTTTATAAGAAAGACCTAAGCATCTATAATTGCAGCATCTGCAGGAGTCCTGGAATAGTACCCCTAGGGCACTAAGGGACACCTGTCCACAGAGAGCGGTCTGGGTGTGTAAGGGTTGGAGGGTAGGCCACTCTTCTGACTCAGCTAGGTGTGCTTGTCAGATTCAGCTTGTGTCCACTGCCCAGGGCTCGCTCTGCTTTCCTCACAGCATGTACCATTCTTTTCCACTGCAGGTATTTCTTAGTCTGTCCATCGAAATTTGTCTCCCACTACCCAATTCATTAACAAGGTTCTAAGTGCCTGCCAGGTACCTGTGGACTAGCATACTTCCAGCGGGAGGTCTCCCATGTCCTCCAGAAAGGATGACCTCCTTGCTGGCCATTTGCTGCAGGACATCCTGTTTCACTTCTCTGAGCTAGTTTTTTGGTCTGTCCTACCTCACAGGGTGAGATGAGATCCAACAAATGAAAACAAGTAGTGTGCGCCCTTTTCTTCATGGGCTTACCAATTTACAAGCTGTGAGGTCTTTGGAGCATGGCTAGATTCCATTTGACTCTTTTTAAAATTTATTTATTTATTTATTTTAATTTATTTCTGTATGTGTTTGAATGTACTGTCTGCATGCAAGTCTGTGCACCCGTGTCGTGCAATGCCGCGGAGGTCAGAAGAGGGTGTCGGATTCCCCTGGAACTGGAGTTCTCTTGGAATTGGAGTTTCAGACGGTTCTCGGCCGCCATGTGGGTGCTGGGGATCGAACCCGGGTCCTCTGCAAGAGCGGTCGGCGCTCTTAACCGCTAGACCATCTCTCCAGCCCCCTATTTATTTATTATTTTTATGTGTATGGGTGTACTGTCTGCATGTAGGTTTGTGCACCCATGTCGTGCAATGATGTAGAGGTCAGAAGAGTGTGTCGGCTTCCCCTGGAACTGGAGTTAAAGATGGTTCTTAGCCGGCATGTGGGTGCTGGGAATAGAACCCGGGTCCTCTGCAAGAGCAGTCGGCACTCTTAACCACTGAGCCATCTCAGCAGCCCCCAATTTGATTCTTTTTATTTTTTATTTTTTTTATTTTTTGGTCTTTTCGAGACAGGGTCTCCCTGTAGCCCCAGCTGTCCTGGAACTCACTCTGTAGACCAGGCTGGCCTTGAACTCACAAAGATCCGCCTTCCTCTGCCTCCCAAGTGCTAGGATTAAAGGCATGCGCCACCACGCCCGGCCCCAATTTGATTCTTAAGTCTGTCCTGTGAGATGGGTTGTCCCTACACTATCAACGTGATTTTATCAATTGGAAAGCAGAGATCCAGAGAAGTGAAGGGACTTTGCATGTGAATTTTATTATTATTTTTTTTTATTTATTTTTTTTTAGAGACAGGGTCTCACTCTGCAGCCCTGGCCTGGAACTCACTATGTAATCCAGGCTCACTTCAAATTTATGACAATTCACTGGCCTCTGCCTCTAGAGTGCTGGGATTATAGGTATGAGCCACCACACCTAGCTCCTTGTCAGGGCAGAGCTAGAAACAGGTCAGTGGTCTCCCAACTCAGAAATAACTGTCTCCATCCCCTTGCCCTCAGCGTTGTGGTGGCCAGCTTCCAACCTCTAGCAGCCTGCTTCTTCTTGCTAGACACATAATGGGGGAGGTCTTGTGTGGCCTTTCACTCTTCCTGTCTGAGAGAACCCTGAACCAAGAGCAGCTCTGGTGCAAACAGGCACCTGCAACTGAACAGCAACCTCCCTGCCTGCCTTGAACCCCTGGGAGCAACACAGCCATTCACGTCTCCCTGTCCCCTTCTCACCCAGGGTGTTCCGTCCTCACGCTTCAGTCTGTGAATGTGCTGCGGAAGTATCTCTACCTCCTGGATCTGCCCTGGTCTCTGCTGTACCCTCAGGATGTCCTCTTTGTGCTCACCAGCAAAGAAGTGGCACTGGCCAAGGTGAGGATTATCAATTCCTGGACACCCTCAGATTCCCTGCAGAACACTCTCCATTGGGCTCAGCATCTGCCCTGAGTGTGATGCTGGCTAGACCTGAGAGGCATGACTTTTCAGTGACTTGGACTTTTGTTCTGATTACAAAAATTTAAAATAAGTAAAAGATGCATGTTCATTTTAGGAAACTCAGAAATATATAAAAGCATCAATAAAATAAAACTATAGGACTAGATAGCTGGCTAGTGGATAAGAGCACTGGATGCTCTTGCAGAGGACCTGGGGTTTGTTCCCAGCACCCACATGGCAGCTAACAACCATCTGTAACTTCAGTGCCAGGGGATCTGACACCTATTATCCTCTGGGTACTTCATGCACATGGTACACATACACACGCTCAGACACATATACACACGCTCAGACACACATACACATACATAAAAGCTGGCAGTGAGGCAAGCAATGGTGAGAACCAGTAGAGTTGGAGGACTGTGGGTTAATGAGAATCACTGCAAATTATCTTTAGTTGCAGCCTTCAGTAGACTGAGGTCCACCCCACAGAGAAAGGTAGCAATGAGTGAGCACAGAACTATTTGTTAGAACTCAAGATAATGAAAAGAAGATTTTATTTACTCTGTTTGTTTATGAGTGTAATGCCTGCATGTATGTAAGTGCACCTGTGTCATACAATGCCTTTGGAGGTCAGAAGATGGTGTCAGATCTCCTGGAACTGGAATTATGCGTGATTGTTAGTAGCCATGTGGGTGCTGGGAATCAAACCTGGGTCCTCTGCAAGAGCAGCCATTCCTCTTAATAGCCAAGCCATCTCTCCAGCCCCTAGAGCTCAAGATAATTTTTACACATACACATATATACTTTTTTTCATAACTTTATTTTCTTTTTTTAATATTTTTTAAATTTTATTTATTTACATTTTTTAATTTTTTTAACTTTTTTGTCTTTTTGAGACAAGCTCTCCCTTTAGTCCCAGCTGGCCTGGAGCTCACTTTGTAGGCCAGGCAGGCATTGAACTCACAGAGATCCACCTGCCTCTGCCTCCCAAGTGCTAGGATTAAAGGCATGTGCCACCATGCCCAGCAATTTTATTTATTATGTGTATGAATGTATTGTCTGCATGTAGATTTGTGCACCTGTGTCGTGCAATGCCACAGAGGTCAGAAGAGGGCGTCGGATTCCCCTGGGACTGGAGTTAAAGACAGTTCTTAGCCACCATGTGGGTGAAGGGGATCAAACCCGGGTCCTCTGCAAGAGCACTCTGTGCTCTTAACTGCTAGGCCATCTCTCCAGCCCCATAACCTTATTTTCTACAATAAATATTTATACCTACTAAAAGGTACTTTACTAGCTGCTAAGACTCCATGTTGAGCAGAAATAATCCTCTATGTTGCTTTGATAATTCATTAATTTGGGGGGTGAGGAGGATTGAGACATGGTCTCATGTAACCTAGGCTGCCCCTGATCTCCTCATCTGCCTCAGCCTAGTAAGGGGGATTACAGCCATTCATTATTATAGCCAGTTATTTTTTGTTCTTTAATATTTCAGTCCAGCTATAATCATGTAGTTTGTGGGGGGCCTGGAACTAGCTATGTAGACCAGGCTGGCCTTAAACTCACAGAGATCTGCCTGCCTCTGCTGAGATCAAAGGCTGTGCCACCATGCCCAGCTAATCATGTTTTATTTTTTTCCTTGGTCTTTTTGAGACAGGATCTCCCTGTAGCTCCAGGCCAGCTAGGACCAAAGGGAGGCCCTGTCTCAAAAAGACCAGCACCACCACCAACAACAACAACACAATCTTTAAATCAGAAGTGTTTCTCAGCCCAGCACTGGGAAGGCAGAGGTAAGAGTGCTGACTGCTCTTGCAGAGGACCCGGGTTCGATTCCCAGCACCCACATGGCGGCTAAGAACCGTCTTTATTTAACTCTAATCCAGGGGAATCTGATGCCCTCTCTTGACCTCCACGGCATTGCATAACACGGGTGCACCGACCTACATGCAGACAGTACACTCATACACATAAAATTATTAATTAATTAAAAAATAAATTGATTAAAAAATAAGTAAACAAATTAATTAAATAATTGTAGGCTCTAGAGTCAATTAGAGGCTCTGGGCTTGAATCTCAGCTATACTCCCTACTAGATTAATGGGTACTTTTAGCTTTTTAAACATTTTATTCATCACTATTTGTGTGTGTGTGCACATGTACACATGTACATGTGCCACAGCATACATGTAGGAGTCAAAGGACAACTTTCTAGAACTGTTTTCCCTCAACCATGGGACTCTGGGATCAGATTCAGGCTGTCAGGTTTGTGCAGTGCTTTTAGCCTGAGTCATCTTGCCAGCCCTTTATGTTTTTAAATCAGTAATAATAGTGTTTACTCACAGGGTTGTTCACACTGAGATGACAGCTCTAGACTGTCCTGCCGTAGTGAGTGCCGTAGCTGCGCTCAACATCGATTTTCTGTAATCTCAAGGAAGGGAATAAGCAGTGATAAGAGGAAGCCAATTCAGAGAGGTGCGTGAGCTACAAAAGAAGCCACAGAAGACTATAGCACAAGCACGTTAGTGAGAGGAAGGAGTTCAGATGGGCAGGGAAGATCTAAATAATAAAAGCAGCTCCACTGCGGTGTCTCTACTGGGTCCTCTTTGACTCTTGCAGAAAGCCATGTCCTGCCACCACAGTCAGCTCCTGTGGTTCCGCCGCCTCTACGTCCTCTTCTCCAGATACATGAGAATCAACTCGCTGAGGATCCTCCCAAACCTTGAAGAGTTTTCAGAACAAAAGGGAGAAATAAACCAAGAAGTGCAAGGGCCTGGTCTGGAGCTGCCTTGTCTCCTAGACCCAGAGAAGGCCCACCCAGCCAGTCTCTGCAGAAGAGAAGCCACATGGGCAAAGGACCACCCAAACTCTGCTTCCTCCTCCAGGGCAAAGGACAAAGAGCCAAGATAAGCAGCTGAATAATAGCTACCCTGCTAATTTATCAAGTTCTCATGAAAAATAATTTGTGTAATAACACTGTGCCTAACATGTAGCGCAGAGCTGGGGAGGTTGCCATATCACCTAGTGCTGAGCTGGTGAGGTTGCCTTACCGTAGATGAATGTGAAGGCAGCCGCGATGGGACTTTTCCATTGCTTCCAAAGCAAGCTGTTTTACTCATTTTTCTGTTGCTATAACTGAAATACCACTGACTGGGAGATTTACAGAGTTGAGGTTTATTTTGCTCACAGTTCTGAAGGCTTAGAGTCCCAGAGTGAAGCCCCAGCATCATCTGGAGGGGGCTTCTTGCTATATCAAAGAGGTGAATGCAGCCATTGGTGAGATACAGCAAGTGAGTCAGAGAAAGCTCCCTTTAGAACTTCGGTACAAAGCCACTCCCAAAATAAATGACCCAGTCACCTCTCTAAGGTCCCACTTCTAAACACTGCTACACTGAGGACCAAATCTCTAACTCATGAATTCCAAATACCACAGGCTTATCAAACACACACACACACACACACACACACACACACACACACACACCTGTGTATTTATTTACCTTAACCATAGTTCTTGGATCCTTTTGTGGCCCCCTTACCAGAACTTCCATCTAGGGAAACTAGGCTTTATCTGCACGGTGATGTTGACGTGCAGTTGACTGTGTGGCTCCTCCCCTAAGTTCTCTGTCTTTAGAGAGGAGTAGGAATTAGGAAGAGAGTCTGGAACTTATTTTGAAAAACACACATTCAAGAATCCAATGTCGGCGTGGTGGCATACGCTTTTAATCCCAGCACTTGGGAGGCACAGGCAGGCAGATCTCTGTGAGTTCAAGGCCAGCCTGGTCTACAGAGGGCACGCCAGGCCAGCTGGAACTAAAGGGAGACCCTGTCTCAAAAAGACAAAAAAAAAAAAAAAAATCCAATATAGGCTAGAAGGATGGCTTAGTGTTTAAAAGCACTGGCTGTTCTTACAGAAGGCCCAGGTTCAAATACCAAACCCCACATGGTGGCTATAACTCCTGTTCCAGGGCAACCGATGCCACCTTCTGACCTCCAAGTGTATTGCACAGGTGCACTTACATTCATGCAAGCAATATACTCATACATATAAAGTAAAAATAATAAATAAAATATCTTAAAAAGAATCTCATGTTGCCAAACATAGTAGTATATACCTATAATCCCAGCACTCAGAGGGGCAGTGAGGATTACTGCAATTCTGAGGGCAGCCTGGTCTACAAGGGAAATTCCAGGTCAGCCGCCACATATGAGCCCCTGACTCAAACAACTTGATGTTGTCAGACTTTTACAAACAAAAGCTGTCTGAGAGGCCTAGTGTACTCTTACTGAGAGTCCAGCTAATTTTCCAGGGAAGTGGTCCATGCAGCAAAACTCAGGGGTAAAGAGCCATATAGTTGTGTTTCTGGCAAGGTGCCAAAACTTTCTCTGCAATTTCTCATAAAAATGACAGAGTCCAACCCCAAAGAACTGGATGACAGTACGAATTAAGGTGCCTAGCCGAGTGCCTTCCTGTCCTAAAGCACCAGGAAACATTAACTGCTGCTGCGCAGCTGAGAGGGAGTAAGTGGGCGGCTGGCACAGGGACTTGGATGTGCAGTGCCAGTGAGATTCTCCCTGCCTGACAAAAGAAGCCCTGAACTGCTTTCTCCATAGCAACACCATAGAGACTTGCTTTAGTCTCCACCAAAATGTGGATCATCTTGCTAGTGTCACCATTTTTTTCAAACTTTCCTAGGGCCACATGAGACTGATGAAGCTTTGAAGTCCTGAAACTGGAATCAAAAATGCAAATTTGGCCAGGCATGGTGGCACACGTCTTTAATCCTAGCACTTGGGAGGCAGAGGCATGCGGATCCTTGTGAGTTCAAGGGCAGCCTGGGGCTACAGGGAGACCCTGTCTCGAAAAAAGACCAAAAAAAATTCAAATTTAGCTATGATGTGTCCACTTAAGATGTGCAAGAGTACCTAATGGCCTTCATGTGAAAGACCATTGTGACCTGACTGAAGCCACCAGTGCTGGCTGGACATGAGGACAGCTGGCTGCTGTCCTGTTGATCTCAGCTTTCTGGGTAGCAGCTCTCAATTGTAACAAGAGCTTTGAAACATACATACATGCTCTATAACTTAAAGAAGTAGTTAGGGGGCTGGAGAGATGGCCTAGCGGTTAAGAGCGCCGACCGCTCTTACAGAGGACCCGGGTTCGATCCCCAGCACCCACATGGCGGCTGAGAACCGTCTGAAACTCCAATTCCAGGAGAACTCCAGTTCCAGGGGAATCCGAGACCCGCTTCTGACCTCCGCGGCATTACACGACACGAGTGCACAAACCTGCATGCAGACAGTACATTCATACACATACAGAAATAAATAAAATTAATAAAAAAAAAAAAGAAGTAGTTAGAAAGTCAAAATTATATACACGAAAATTAACATAGTACAACCAGAAAAGGTAGCAAGTGATGACACTTGTCAGTGCAAGAAGATAGAAGTTCAAGGCCAGCCTTGGCTACATGAGACTTTGTTTCAAAAAAATAAATAAATAAAAATCAAGCTGGCTTTAAACTCTCAGAGATCTGCTTGCCTCTGCCTCCAAAGTGCTGGGATTAAAGGTGTGCACCACAGTTCCCAGCTGAGACAATCATATTTTGTATCAAAGAAAATACTGGAGAGATGGCTCACTGGTTAAGAGCATTTAATGCTCTTTCAGAGGACCTTCGTTTGGTTCCCAGCACCAACTTGGCAGCTAATAACCATCCTTAATTCCAGTTCCAGGGGATCTAACACCTTCTATGGGCGTTGCACAACGTGGGTGCACTTACATGCAGGCAAAGCACTCGTACACATAAAAGAATTTTTTTTTTATTTATTTATGTGTATGAATGCATTGTCTGTGTGTAGGTCTGTGCACTCGTGTCGTGCAATGCCGCGGAGGTCAGAAGAGGGCGTCAGATTCCCCTGGAACTGGAGTTCTCCTGGAATTGGAGTTACAGACAGTTCTCAGCCGCCACGTGGGTGCTGGGGATCGAACCCAGGTCCTCTGCAAGAGCAGTCGGTGCTCCTAACCGCTAGGCCATCTCTCCAGCCCCAAGAACTTTTTTTTGGTCTTTTCGACACAGGGTCTCCCTGTAGCCCAGCTGTCCTGGAACTCACTCTGTAGACCAGGCTGGCCTTGAACTCACAAAGATCTGCCTGCCTCTGCCTCCCGAGTGCTAGGCTTAAAGGCATGCATCATGCCTGGCTATAAAATAAATTAAAAAAATTTTTTAAATGCTATATCAAGGTCAGGAATAATACAGTCCTATTTTTGTTAAATGAATATTCATATATAAATACGAGTATATATATATATATGAGTATATAATATGTATATATATACATATACATATTATATACATATATGTATATATATATATACAAAAGGTAAAATGCCAACTAGTAAGGACATTTTTCAAGTTATATATAATCAAAAATTATAAAATATTTTTGTCGTTTTTGAAGATTTTTGATGTGATAAATTTTTTTTTTATCTTATTTCACTTTATTTTTGAGATAGGGTCTCCCTGTAACTCCAGCTGGCCTGGAACTCAATGTATAGATCTGCCTGGCCTTGATCTCACAGAGATCTGCTTACCTCTGCCTTCCCAGTGCTGGGCTGAGAAACACTTCTGATTTAAAGATTGTGTTGTTGTTGGTGGTGGTGGTGCTGGTCTTTTTGAGACAGGGCCTCCCTTTAGTCCTAGCTGGCCTGGAGCTTGCTATGTAGGCCACGCTGGCCTTGAACTCACAGAGATCCTCTCCCTTCCAAGTGCTGGGATTAAAGGTGTGTGCCACCACACCAACTAAACATTTTTAAAGAAAAAGAAGAAATTTAATGTTAGGGGAAAAATGTATTTCCATATCTAAAGCAAGCTTCTCCTTGCCAGTGGGACACCTTTGAAGAAGTGAACGGGTGAGAGGGGGAACAGAGGCCTTTTATACTAGGAACAAAAGTTTCCGATCAGAAAGAACATCACCTCACACTGATCTTTCTGCACGGTAATTAACTGGTTGGAAAGTCAGTGACAGTGGAGTTTGGAATGTTGCAAGTCCACACCCAGATTACCGTGCATCTGCATTTATTGCTTTCCGTGTGTGACCTAACACCTTTCTGACCGTTAGGTAAAGCTTTTGATGTAGAAGCAGACCCCTACTTCTCTCTGGGAGGAAGGCTAAGTGTGTCATCAGGTAGCAGCTGAGCCTTAGAGCTGAGACTTCCCTGCTTTTCTGTGATCCACCTACCTGATGTTTCCACCAATATATTTGAAAAATACCTTGATTGATTTATGACCTTCTTTGTTCTGTTACCATATGACTTCATGGAACTGTTACCATATTGGAACACGGAATTTGGGATCATCTGAATCTGTTCCAGGCCATGGTCCCCCATGTTTTACTACAGAATAAACTATCTCTTTCCTGATTTGAGATGAGAATTGTTTTTACATCAATAATACCTTTTGAATTTTTACTATGTACACACATTACTTCCTACAAAAATATTTTCAAACCTGGGGATAGAAAGATACATAGAATTACATTGTCTCTGGGCAGTGACACTTGGGAATTAGTTTATATATTTGTTTTACTGTGTATTCATAAACTAAGAGGTAGCTCAGTTGATAGAGTGCTTGCCCAGCATGAACCCCTGGGTTTGATCCCAGCACACCATAAGACTTGTCCTGATGGCAAACACCAGCAACTCCAGCTTTAGGAGGTAGACAGAGAAAGATCCTCAGCTCAGGGTTATCCTTAGCTACACAGCCAGTTTGGGGCCAACCCTGGCTACGTGAGACTCTGCCTCAAAAGTTAAATAAATAAATCTAGGAAGGAGATTTAAAATAAACCAGAATTTTTTTATTTATTGAACGCCTCCTCTGGGACAGGGCTTCTTAAATTTTTTTCTATTCATGACTCCTTTCCACCTGAGAATTTTTAGTATATAAATCAAGCATTTACTGATAATAAATCATAAAGAAATTCTCTAAAAACAAGACTATGGTATACATAGAATTTTGCTATTTATTAAATACTAAATTTGCATAACAAATGTATGGCTTTCCTTTTTTTTTCTTTTTGTCTTTTCGAGACAGGGTCTCCCTGGAGCCCCAGCTGTCCTGGAACTCGGTCTGTAGACCAGGCTGGCCTTGAACTCACAGAGATCCGCCTGCCTCTGCCTCCCAAGTGCTAGGATCCTTGTTTTTACACAAAGAATTAAATCTTGGGCAAATATTTGAAACTATAAGACACAGAGCATCTTCAACATTTGTCAGAGTTGACTGACATTTTGATTTTATAGTCATCATTGGTGACAACACCCCTTCTCATGAAGACACCAACAAATGGCAGAGGTATGGGACTGGAGAGATGACTCAGCAGTTAGCAGAGGTGTGGGACTGGAGAGATGACTCAGCAGTTAGCAGAGGTGTGGAACTGGAAATGACTCAGCAGTTAGCAGAGGTGAGGGACTGGAGATGACTCAGCAGTTAGCAGAGGTGTGGGATTGGAAATGACTCAGCAGTTAGCAGAGGTGTGGGACTCGAGAGATGACTCAGCAGTTAGCAGAGGTGTGGGACTGGGGATAACAGCAGTTAGCAGAGGTGTAGGACTCGAGACATGACTCAGCAGTTAGCAGAGGTGTGGGACTGGAGATGACTCAACAGTTAGAGGTGTGGGACTGGAGAGATGACTCTGCAGTTAGTAGAGGTGTGGGACTGGAAATGACTCAGCAGTTAGCAGAGGTGTGGGACTGGAGATGACTCAGCAGTTAGCAGAGGTGTGGGACTGGAGAGATGACTCAGCAGTTAGCAGAGGTGTGGGACTGGAGATGACTCAGCAGT